>CM036552.1:23218345-23445845 GCA_020745685.1 Tautogolabrus adspersus
TACAAAATAGAATTTTCCAGTAACATGCATTGACCAAGCGGCAACCTCCGGTCTTGAAAAATGAAGCCAATGCGGAAGTGTTAAATCCTGCAGTTCGTCAAGTGTCCGCTTGAGGCTGGCTTCATGAACATCGGAAGTCACAAACACATGACAGGCAAAGAAGCCGTTTTTACAGCAGAAATAAACATGTTTACAGGTACAAAAAATGAAATAGGTCTGATTAGTTGTTGTCATCACTGGCACACACTGTGCATTTTTTTTAATGGCTCCGTTTTGATTTCATTAACGATACGTGTTATCCATAGTTAGGCGCGTAGCTGCCATGATTGACAGGTGGGCGAGATGTAACAGTTCGACAAGAGGCTTAAAACCCGCCTCAGCTCCAGCTCTCAGCCTGTCGTTAGGCTGACTGAAAGTTAGGCTGAGACAGGATTTCCAGCATGGCGGCTGCTGCCGATGAGCCTCCGGAGCCCCCTGCAGGAACAGATGGGTGACGTCACTCAGGCTTCGTCCATTAATATTTACAGTGTATGGCACTGACAGACGTAATCACAGCCCCTTAAGATTGAAACCTCCCCAGTTAGCAACAGGACTGTTTGTTTCATCTTCACACACCGGGCAGCATATTGCATGTGCTACTCCGAGACACTAATTGAGCTAGTATAGATTTTGTGTGGATTTGTCAGGCAATACTTATCAAATACAGACTGTTTGAACAGCTTATTTCAGGGGAAAACCACGTCTCTTTCACTCTCTGTCTCCGAATCCAGAAGCCAAATCCATTGGCTCACACTTTTCACATCTCAGCCTCTTCAGTCACTGATTAAATGCTGCCCCCTAGAGACCAATACAGGCACTCAAAACAGAGATGGTCAATCATTTGCCGATTCAATCATAAACACGTGTGTTGGTAAGATGCGTGTCTATGCTAATGCACACATCATGCACACTTCCTCCTCTCATTCTGCTGGCATGTATGGGAAGGAAGGTCACAGCAGTGTCAATGCAAATCAACAGGCATGACTTTAGCCAGCGGTACGGGGGGGTACACGCATCATACACACACACAGATAATCTTTCAGTATCACCTTTTATCTCCCTCTGAGATAAAGAGCGAGCGGTTTCCCTGTCTACTCTGACGTACACAACTTGATAAAGAGGAAGTCACAGATGTCTGCAGGGTGTGTCGAGGAACACTATCTCACACTATCTTTCTCTGTGCAGGAAAATAAAAGAAATGACAGGATATATGCATGCAAACAAACTGCCTGCTTTCCCTTGAGTCCACCCTCTGAGCATTTTCAAGACTTCAAATATCTCCATTTGTTGCCTCTTTAAAAGTATTAAACAGTGAATGCAATTAAACGTTGGGACTTTATTTCATGGGACTCCAGTAAAACTCTGCTATACTTCGTCATTCTGTCTATTTAAAAAATTCACAGAGTCATAGAGACCACCACAAAATGGTTGTTTATTGTGCACTGAAGACATAATTCTGGTGTGTATCTGTGCTGCTTATAGAGACCAAAGAAGAAGTCAACCATCGCCTGAAACTTTAATTCTTGGCTACAGCTAAATAAAGCGAACTCAACCAATCAGACAATTAAAGATAAGTCCTTCCCGCCTTGTGTGTAAGCCCCGCCCTGATTGACCTCACCTGTGTCTCATTGTCCACTGAGTGTCTGTCTATTTAATCCCTGTGTGCCCTCCCTCATGTTGCCCGTGCGTTGTGCTCTGAACTGTGTAGCCTCGTCCAAAAGCCTTTCTTCCAATTAAGTTCTTTGTGTATGACTTTTGTCTGCCTTTTTTTACCCTCTCTTTCACCTGCTCCTTTCGATTCGTTTGCTCGTGTGTTTTGGACTTCCTGTGTATCGTACTGGACTGAATAAACCTGCCTTTCGTACCCTGCAGAGTCTTGCTTTTTTTATTCATTTTGAGTGTATCTTTGTGTCAACACCTTAAGAAAAAAAAAGAAGAGAATTCCTTCTTTCGATTGGTCCTGGTTTGATTGATACTTGATTGATTATTTGCTTTTGAATAAATGCATCACACGAACAGGAAACGTGATTAGCAAATGCATGAAACAAGGTAGCAGTTAAAAAGTGTGTTGATCCGATAATCTACCAAGAGTTAATGAACAACTAAAGTGACATGTAGGGGAAGTGTCAAGTATTTACATCAAGCGGCAACGTCCGGTGTTGAATGATTATGCCAATGTGGAAGTACAAAGACCTGCAGTTTGTTGAGGGTGCACTTGAAGCTGGCTGCAGAAGCAACGGAAGTCACATTCACACCACATTTTTAAGAAGCCTGTTTTTACAGCAGAAAAAAAACACGTTTACAGCCTGGAACAAAAAACAAAATAGGTCTGATTAGTTATTGTCCTCATGGGCACATACTGTACAAGGGGCAGACTTTTTAATAGTGCATCCGTTTTGATTCAATGAGCGATACGTGTTATCCATACTGTAGTTAGGCGCCTCAGCTCCAGCTTTCTGTCGTTAGGTCGACTGAAAGTTGAGACAAGATTTCCAGCATGGCAGCTGCCGCCTATGAACCTCCAAAGCCCCCTGAGGTAGCAGATGGGTGACGTCACTCAGTCTTCTTCCATTAATATTTACAGTCTATGGTTTAGAGTTTACGGATTATTAGGGCCACATTAAGGGTGGGGGGGGGGGGGGGAATCAGAGATTATAGTCATACATTTACAAGAATAAAGTCGTAAATAAAAGAGAATAGAGTCTTTAAAAAACGAGAATGAAGTTGTTATTTCAGTCTTTAGTTAAATCAGAAGAGCAGCAGTGGCCTGTTTGAAAATGAGGAAGGAGGACTTGTGAAGTTATACTTCAGTATAAGTTTCACAAAAAAGGAAATACTTCATCGTGTAGTCTGTCACTGACCGAGTATGAACTCTCTGTGGAATGACCTGCTTTGAAACAACAGTTTGAGAAGGTCTCAAAATATCTGATTAGTTGTGTTGGGACTTGTAGTGTGCAGATATGAAACTACACATTCTTTTGGCACATGGTGATAAGTATCAGGACCCTGAAAAGATGCTGCAATAAAAATGTGGCTTTTCCGAAGAACGAACCACGCTGACTTGGAGGACATTATCTCTTTAGTGGCAGAGGAAATGTCTTTGAGGGTTCTCCTTTCATCATTTTCACACAGGCGGATGATACAAGATGTCTTTAACGTGGCCCTAATACTCTTCAAGAGCCCACTCTACTCTGTGTTCTTTCTTTTTTTGTACATGTTTACCCATGAATGACTCTTTTCCATGCTGCTGTTGCTGCTTATTCTTTAGTAACAGATTTTAATCCACCTTTCACTTTTTTGGATCATGGAGCTGTTCCAAGTCACATCACAACGTTTTATTCCGCAGTTAAACGCAGCAGCAGCTGTTGGTTTGTTTTGACAACAGTTTCGTGATGCAAGAGAAACCACTTCCCACATTTCAGGAACATGAGTGCAAGGTCTAACATGAGTCGAAACAATGTGAAGAAACACAAAGATTCGTGTTGACTATGAGTTAGTCTGGGGGGCAGAGTGTAGCTCACAGCACACACTAACATCTGAAAGCAGCTTTTTTTTCGTTTTCTAGAGAAGGAAAAACATGTGAATGTTTTCGAGAGATAAGGAGACATAGAGGATGAATGCCAGAATTTAAGAAGCCACACCATGATAACAAAACGTGCTCTCTCTCGCATTGTGGGGACCAAAACGTGTGCATGAAAAATAATGGAAATCTGACTGTCCACCCCAGGTGCTACCCCAAACTCCAAATCTATGATTGACTATGTGTCTAGTCAGAGGTGGGACTTTAGTTAAAAATCTAATATTCTGGGTGTTTGTAGTATATTTATTTGTTAGTACTTTCAGTTGTAAATAAATGCTTTGTATTCTTTGCTTTCTTTCCAAGAAAAAATATTCTAGCAAAACGTGTGCACACTGTCTAACTTGCAATGGACTTACTATCCACTAAAGGTATGTTTGATAGTTAGACAGGTCAGAAGAGTTTGCAAAGGTTTGGCGACATGCATTTTCTAAGTGCTTAAAATGTGACTTTGCTCATACATCTTTTTTTTTGAGTCCCTAAAGAATCAAGCTACAGTAAGAAGATTTATATGTCGCCATATTGTGTTACAAGTACATATCATTAGTGGGTATTGAAAGTGTAAAAATAAGGACATTAATCTGCCTGTGTGTGCAGGCTGACTTCATGCCACCCCTGCTTAAGTCAGTCCCGCAAGGGGGCCACCCTAAAAGCCTGGACACGCCCCTGAACAGCAGGACGAATTAACAGAAATACTGAAAAATCAAGACACATTTTTATCACAAAGCAAATATTTAAAAACTTAGAAAAAAGTGACTAGCACAGTTCTTATTCTGTGACATATAAAAAAGATGTACTAATCTTTCCAAACAGTTATTTTTTGGCTTTTTTATGCCTTTATTGTAGAGACAGGACAGTAGTTAGAGTTGGAAATCAGGGACAGAGAGAGAGTGGGGAATGACATGCGGGAAAGAAGCCACAGGTCAGATTGGAACCTGGGCCACCAGCTTTGAGGACCATTGCCTTAGCGCAAGGGGCACGCACACTAACTCCTTATATGTTTTTCATCTGCAAACTAATCAACACTTAATACAAAGGGGCCACTAATTTAAGACCTGCCTCTATTTGTCAAACATAAAGCAACACCAGGCTAGTAAAAACGTACTAGGCCTTAAATTGGGATGGGCTTTTATTTGAGGTTTTACGGTAACTAGGATGTAGTAATAGTTTAACCTTTTCACACTAGGTGATTGTTTACTGCCCCAACTTTGCCTGCTGTTTTCAGTCCATAACAAGTATTAGATTTAGATTAAACCAGAGACTCATTCTGCTGCCTGCATTGTATGAAACATCATATTGTAACGTTTTTACTGAACAGTTCTTCTGTTAAATATTTGGAAAAAGGAACTTGAAACTTCCCTGTCTTTCAGTTTCCCAGTCCCCAACTTCCCTCTTGTACACCTGTACTTATCAATACCACTTGTTTCAGTCTTGACTCTGTTTGCCTGCGATGAGAGTGGCGTTAGCTTGTTATTCGGCTCAAGACAACATGCTTCGTGGCTTCTTTCTCCTCTTCTTTCTGTGTGCAGGCACAGGTAAGGATTTTTTTTTTTTATACATAAATGTTATAACTGAGTAAAAGTTTCAAATATACTGTTAACATTAATCCATGCTTCTCATTCTTGCAGTAGCACCCCAAGAAACTTCTACAAATTGGCCTTATACATCTTCCTTCAAACAGACTACTAACTACCCAAGCACAACAGAGGGTATTTAATCATCTTTTAGAGTCCACGGCCTCTTTTGCGATGTACACTGATGTGCACTTCAGAGCAGTGCTAAGCTAAATGCTAATATTAGCATGCTTTCTGTACATGCCCACAGAGAAAATGCAAACATTCAGCTGTTCCAAAGGATTGCCAGATTGGACGGTTCACCGGAGATTTTTCAATTTCAAACTTTTATTTGATCAATAGAGATAATGGCACTCAATACTGACGCATAGGATTCGTAGGGACCAATTAGTTTTGTGTTATTATGAGCACCAGTTTTGAATTTTACCAGATGTACATGAGTCATTTCCATCGAGATAAGGACAGTAAAAATGTCAATCACACTGGCTGCAAGTTCAAACCAATTCAAAACCGATGGCTCCTGAGTTTGACCATGATTAACACACATTTTAAAGTAAACTAATACAAGGTGCAGATTTTAATTAAGTTTCTAAACTGCAACAGCTTCCATCCAGTGCTCATGGCACACGTTACAGGACTCTAAGATCTGGGATTGCATGTTTCCGGCTGAATCCAGATCCACTTTTAATCAAAGAGCTGTATTCTTTCTATTGAAGTTTAAACAGGAGGATTTCACACAAGTCAGACTAACAAAAGGGCAAATATTTGAGTCATGTGAGATTGTCTACGACTCTGCTTGCAGTTTTAGGGATGGCAGTGTAGCGCTCTTAAATTTGCTCATTCGCACTTAATTAAAAGTTCAGGTGTCATTACTTTTGCAGCTATTTCAACATTTATATGAGTATTTAGCATCACAATATTGACCCTCAAGGGGATTCATATAGATATTGTAAAGGACATGGCATGTTTCGCTCCACTTATGCTAACCTGATCATCAAGTCGTTCACGGCACATTAAAAAAAAATTCACCAATGTCAATAGGACTTCTAATCCTTTGGAAATGTTGAATATCAATACCAAACGTTTTGCTAGTGCATTCAGTGGATCTGAGTAGCTGAGTTTAGCATGTTAGCATGCTAATATTTGCTCATCAGAAAAGCTTCATTAGGAGTACATGTCATGAGCAATTGACTCTTTAACCTTCTGGTATGATTAAAGGAAGAGTCAGAGAAACCCTAAACTAATTAGCTATCACCTTTGCCAAAGCTAATGGTGTGCAATTCAATTGCTGCTAAGATACAGTACTTCAATATGGTGTGCATATTAAGTATCATTGGTTTATGACTGTTTTATCCAACCCCCATCCCCCAGAAATGCTGTCTGCTTTGCATTTGGTGGCCACACCTGACTACCCAGTAGCAGAAGGTCAAACAGTCCACCTGCACTGCAGCACTTTCTCTGAACCAGCCGCTGTAATTTGGAGCTGGCAACACCTGGAAAATCAGACCTGGCAAGAGGTGGGCAGTGAAAAAGATCTGACACTCAGCAAACCATCGCAGAGCGGACTTTACCGCTGCCATGCCAGGACAGAGAGACAGCTATGGAGAGAGAGCCAGAACCACACAGTATACATCATCTCCATGCATCCAACAGGTTGGTGGATTTTTGCTGCATTTTTTACTGAAGAACATTCAAAGTAGTAAGATTTCTATAAAGCATTTATACTTTTTATCTATTTAACTGACCCATCTTTGTTCTTGACACTAATGAAAAGTGTGAGGACATCTTTTGTTTGTTTGAAGATGTCATGAATACATAGCAGCGGAAGGAAAAAGTCACCACATGGTTACACATTACATTCTCTAAACCAGTGTCAGCATAAACAAGTGACAACAAGACTGCTTTCACCAAACCTTTGCTTCCCCCTCAGCTCCATAAAGCTTTGTTAAGTCTTTCAGTTCCCAGTTTAAATACCAACACTGTTTGTTTTGGTTCAACTCCATAAACTCTTTCATGTCTTCTTTCTGGCTAGAATAGATATTTCCTACAAAACCTTGCTAGCTGCTACAAGTTAGCCACTACTTGTTCAATGTTGTTAAGCATTGATCTGCTAAAGAGCAGCATACAGTGTTTACTTCAGGAAATGGTTGGGATCATAAACTGATCAAGAAGAGGAAGTACAGTAATACAGGATAACACCAGGCTATCACAGATACCACACATGAACGTTAATGTATCTGCTGTTGTTTGAATAATCTTTACAAATCCGTTTACCAGGTAAACCTGAAAGGTTTAAATACGGCTTCCAAAGAATTATGACCAATATATACTACTCAAGAAAGTGAAAGAAAAATACTTTCACAATGGAACAAGTGCTATCTGTAAATTGTATGTTTTGCAAACATTTCTACATTTGGGAAAATAACTATCAGGACCCTCTAGCTAGCATGATTCAATGGCAAAACCAATATTGTTGCCTCCTTCACTGTAATTTGTTGTGACATTTTGGCCTACTTCTGCACCATTAATGTTTCTGCAGGAAGCTAATATAACTCTGAATTTGAAAAGGAAGAAGATATACTTTATTAATCCCTAAGGGAAATTCACAAAAGAGTGCCCAAGCCCAAGGGTTCAGGTATTGCTAACGGGCACTTCTGCAGTGCTATGGAGGTGAACTGGCACCTCTCCAGTAACCAGTCCCAATTTCATACTTTGTTCCATACAGGCTACCTTCTGGTTCCCCACCCAAGTTCCAATAAACTGAGCTACTGCCGCCCTATTATTAGTAAACAAGAAGTTTGTGTTGGTCGTGTGTTCTTCCAATCAACTGTTTCCCATTTTGTTGTAACCTAAAATGAATGCCTAACCCCTGCTATTATGTGCTGTTTCAACTGGCCCACCATAGTTGGTGAGAATTTAGGAATAGCTGCCTTTGCTCTCATACTACTGGTCTTGATCATCAACCTTGCCGTTCTTTCTTGGATGGGATGGAAAAGGTTTGGTGACAAGCTGAGTACGTCTATCACTGCAGCTAAAGGTAAAAACATCATAGAACATTTTCTGTTGGGTAAAATTTCAAGACAATTTTCTGTAAATGACTTTTATTTTCTTGGTTTTCCTTAAAGGTTCTCCTGACCCTGGAAAGTCCCCAAAGTAAGTCTCTACAGGGAAAGAAAATGTTCTTGTTTGCAATTTGTCGACCGTAAGCCGGCTGAGTCAGAATGTTACTAACAGTCTCATGACATTTTTTCTGCTCACCAGGGGAGGTTCTCAACAGGCTGGCATTGAGGGAGATGTATACATGAATTACACAAGCAACCAAGCCTACAGTGATCTGGACCCCGTCACCATGACTGATGACAATGTGTACTCCAGTCTGTCATAAATGACCAGGGGAGTGTGCAGACGTGCAATAAAAAGAGGATAAATGACAGAGATAGGAAGTTAATGGATTGAAAGATGTGTCATGTCACTGTAGAGCTTAGCATTACCTTTAACCTGATATGTGGGATTACTTTTTTTTTAAGTGCTTTGATTAAATAACTTTTTTTGAAAACGGTACAACCAACAGATCAGTTATAACCCGATAAAAGAAGTCCCCACTAACCAGTAATAAATTCTTCTTTCTCTGTGTTTCGATATGTGAATAAAACCTGTTGTTCGATCTGTTTTTCTGTTGGTCTCAGATTAGTTTTTTCTGTTAAAGGGCTGACGTCTCCCTATCTGCTAATCTATCAAAAACAGACTTTTCAGAAGAAGAACAAGATGTCCTTTATTAATCCCTAAAGGGGGAAGTTACTTTTACACTCTTTTATTGAGACATGCTACATGCTACAGACACAAAGGCTGAAGTACACATGCATGCACAAACAGGATCCTATCCACATGCACTAATGGAGAGATGTCAGAGTGAAGGGGCTGCACATGAAAGAACGCCTGAGCAGTTGCCGGTTTGGTGCCTTGCTTAAGGGCACCTCGGCAGAGCTCAGGAAATGAACTGGAAATGAACTTCTCCAGCTATCAGACCAATTTCCAGACTTGGTGACCCTCCGGTTTGCAACCCAAGTCCCTACACACTGAGCTACTGAGCCACAGCCATTCCACATAAGTCATCACAATTTAGCAATAAAACATAAAAAAAATAACGTTAATTCAAGTTATATAAGTTGGCTACAAAGCGTACACCCAGCCGGTGTGACATCAAAACAACCTTTCACACATTGATAGGAACAACACAGGAAAAACTTTTCAAAAACTATTACCCTGAATTAACTGCAGCATAAATCTCGTGTATGGGAAAGAAAAATACAGTGCAGTGTATAAACTGCAGAAATCCGATTAATAACAGGGTTTGCTTTTGTTTGTTGCAGTGAATCATTGGATTTTCTACCAGATACTGTATGTGTCACATCATTGGATGCCAGACATCATAGCTCAAACTTAATTACATCTGTGTCTGGGTTTCACAATTTCGGATATCACTTGTCTATGCAAAAGTCAAAGAGAAACATGTGACTTTTCTAAAGGGAGGCTGTCTCATTATCTCATATTTCACTGATAAAATGTCCAAGAATGTGAGAACGCCTCTTGAATGTGTGAATGTGATCTAATGTGTGCATTACTCCTGGATCAGTGCTGCTTTTAGTGGCCTTCTTTCACCTGTGGGAGGATTTAAACAATATATCTGTTGACTCAGGAGTTTATTACACAGACTGAAAGAGTTCCCTAAAGTAAAACTCCCATTAAAATTTGAAAATGCACTTCTGCTTGCAAAACTTCTGCTTTTTTAAGTTGAAAGTTTACACAGGAAGAGCAAAAGGAGTGGTGCAATTCAGGCCAAAACTCATGCAGTAAACGCACACTGCATGTCAAAACAATGTGCGTGTGGGTCAGAGTAATACACTGGAAAGGGTGTGGAGCAACTTAAAGCAAACCAGTTTATGAAATGTCATCTAGAATAAATAAGATGGACAGTATTTGGCACATAAGCAGCAGATATATATACTGTTTATATCATTTTTGAAATGTTTGAATCAGTTTGTTTAAGGCTGTTGTGGCTCGTTAAGTCTCTGGCTCTGATTCCTGCTGTCCATAGAGAGTTGTGAGGTGTCCGTATGTGAACTACCGTCTCCTTTTCTTATGTTCTTCATGTGTGCAATGATGAACCTGCGAAACTTTCTTGTGGCAAAACAGTAAACTACAGGATCCAAAATAGAGTTGAGGCCCATGAGAGACAACGTAATTTGATGTGCGTCGTTCAGGGCTTGTCGGGTCTTTTGGCTCCACTCTACATGGCCCCAGCCCTGTTGGATCTGCAGCACTGCCAGTGTCCAGGGGGCTTGAACTACATGGTGGGGCAGGAAACACACAACGAACACTCCAACCACTGCCAGCAACATCTGCAGAGCCCTCCGTTTCAGTCCCCTGGGCCTTCTACATGAAGAGGACCCACCATTGGATTTTCGAGAAGTCATTGTTGCTGACCTGTTTACTGCCTGAGAAGGACTTTTAGAAAGTAACGCTCGAGCAATGAGGAGATTACACACCACAACAAGAAAAAAGACGATGAAAAACATTCCAATTATTGCAAAATGAGTGGCGGCCACTGTTTTCTTGTCAGAGTCAGTTTGATTCTGGTACCCCTCAAAACAGCGAGTGAATTCCTTGTCAATGTTGGTCCCCGGAGAGGCCAGAGATGGAATAGCCATCAATGTAGCCATCAGCCAGATGCAACTACATACAATGATTCCACGACGCCTGTGGTCTGAGGAGGCCGCATCCAAAGGCCGGGTCACTGCCCAGTATCTGTTCACACTGATGGCGCAGAGAAAGAGGATGGAGCAGTAGGTGTTGATGAAGAACAACGAACCGGTCAGCCGACACAAGAAGTCTGAGTAGATCCAGTCACCTTGGCGGCTGTAATATCCAATCCAGGGGGGGAGGGCGCACACAAAAAGGAGATCAGCTATCGTCAGATTTGTCATGTAGATTCGAATTTCGCCCATGGCCCTGGCACCACGTAGGCAGCGCAGGACAAAAAGCACATAGATGTTAGCGAATAGACCCAGGATGAAGACGATGCCGTAGACGACCGGTAACAGGACGTAACGAAACTCAGAGTCCAGGAAGACTGAGCCGTTACCTGCTGGAGGACCCAGCCCAGAGATTCCTGTTACAGGGACCTGTTGTGTAGTCGAAGCCATGATAACCATCTTTTGAAGACATACAAAGAACAGCGTTATGTTGATTCAAATTACATTTTTGGAAACTGCATTTTCTGGTGTTAATGATTTTTCTACTGAGTGCTTAATCCTATCTTTAATTATTTTCCAATATTCAAGTTCACTGGTGACTTAAAAGAAACTAAACAAAGGAAAAACTCATTATATACAATTTATCTTCATGGGTTAAAACAGGCTTAATGTGATTTGCTTGCCTCAACATGCTGTTGTTTTTTACTGAGAAAGTAAATAAAAGGCTGTTCACTTACCAGACTGCTTCGTTTAATATCTCTCAGGATGTGAACTCTGTGCAAGCCTCAGCAGGATGTATTTCAGCGCCTTCAAGGGGGAGGGTTTCACAAGTCAAGACGAGGGAGGTGTGAACTTCCTTCAGTCATCTTCGGGAACTCCGGCATGCTGCAACACACGCATTTGTTCCTTGTCAATCAAATTCAAATGTGTTCATGATTCACAAAAACGTACAACTTTTGCAAGAAAGATCATTTAACTTAAGGCTGATCTCTGTTCTGATCCCTCTGTCTCTGTTGAGTCCTGAAAGTCTGTGACATGCAGAGCTCATTCACTACAAATCACCATCTGCTCTTACTTTAAAGAGGACATATTATCCCCCTTCTCCACCTTTTCAAACAGCCCCCTGTGGTCTAAATGAAACATCTGTGCTGTGCTTTGGTCAAAATATAACATGAATCAAGCACCAGAGGAGGTTTGTGACCCTGTATAAACCAGCTCTCTCGGAACGCTTTGTTTTGGTGCGTGTGTCTCTTTAAATGCAATGAGCCCCTCACCCCGCCCCTCTCTTCCGTGGGGCGTGCCGACCGGGTCCGACACAAGTTCAGCTTTGAGCTTCCATGGCAACTCGTCAGCGTGCCCCCTGGGAAAAACATGGCTGCCAGAGACACACAGGAGGGGAGGGTATTTTTTTTTACCAGAATCCCACTGTGACATCACAAGGAGAGCAAATTTGAATCGAAGCATTTTTCTCTGTGTTGTAAGACTTATGCAGACCACAAACAAAGGACTGGATGGGTTTATTTCACATTTTGTGGGTCAGTAGACACTCAGGTTACCCGAAAACACTGTTAAGTGGATTTTTCATAATATGTCCCCTTTAAAGAATAGCAAGTTACCTTTACATTACAAGAAAACAACAGGAAATGCATTTTTCATATACGATTACTCTGGGGTTTTGTGTAGCAGTACAATTGGATAAAAAATGGTACAACTTAGATGTAATTGTAAGATGGAGATGAGATTTATTTTTGTAAAGATTTATTTTATAGATTTTTTTTATATAGCACCTTTCAAGAACAGACGTCACAAAGTGCTTCACGTTGAAGAATTGAGCAGAGACATTAAAAACAGACAATTTCATAAAATCAAATATAGACGGATCAAACAAAGGAAAGTCTGAACAGATGGGTCTTTAGCTGCTTTTTAAAAGTGTCCACAGAGTTCACGGCTCTCAGCTCCAAAATGTAGGGGCCACAACCTCAAAGGCATAGTCTCCTTTTGTTTTCAGTCTTGTGAGAGGAACAACCAGCAGACCCTGGTCAGACCCTGGTCAGAGGACCTCAGGGACCTGCTGGTGTTGTATGGCCTCAGCATCTCTGTGATGTTAGCCGGAGCTTAACGCCGGTGCGTATGTGTGTTTGTGGTGGGAGTTCAGAGTCAAAATTCCTTGGGGGGAAAAAGTTAGCAACTTGTTGTATTTAGATGTGGTGGGTCTGTCAGAGAGAGTCTGTTAGCAATGCAGTTGGTAGTCAGCCATCTCTCAACTGGAAGGTCAGGGGTTCGATCCTCAGCTCCTGCAGCAACATGTCCGATGTGTCTTTTACCCTGAATTTCTCCCGCTGCTTCGTCAGTAGCATGAATCTGTATGAATGGGATTAGTTCAAACTGATGGTCACTTTAAATAGCAACATCAGTGTGTGAATGTGTAGGTGTGACCTGCGGTGTGAAAGCGCTAAACAAGCTCAAGTCCATTTATCATTCCTTTGTTTGTTTTTTGCCAAGTTGTAAAACTGGATTGTGACAAGACAAAGACAAAACAAATAGGTTAAACATGATGACACTTTGAAAAACAGGTTTTAAATTGACCCTTCAGATGATGACAATAATAAAACACTTGAATGGCCACAGTGTGGATCTATGCCACAGAGAGGTCCAAAAGCACACAACTCTAAATTGTGCTCATTTTCATGGGTGCTGCTAAAGAGAACAGAACCATGATCTTCAAGGTTACTACAGCAACTTAATGTGGTCAGACTTAATGTAGTCCTCAACGTGGGCTGCCCAGGTTCGAATCCAACCTGTGGCTCCTTACCTGCATGTCAACCCCACTCTCTCTCCCTGATTTCCATCTCTATCCACTGTCCTGTCTCTCCAATAAAGGCACAAAAAGCCCAAAAAGAAATCTTAAAAACAAATAATAATAATAAAAGTAAAGAATGAGACAAACCTAACCTTTACAAACCTTTATAAAAGTGAATTCCAGCACAGTGAAGCACTATTCTCAAAGGATCTAGCTTGTCCAGACAAAGCCGGAAAGACGTGTGTTGAATATTATCTGTCCATCACATATTTTACTTTGTGATTGTGATGTCGTGAGAGAATCTTTTCTTTAAAGCTATAGAGTCAGTCGCTTTTTCCTCAAAAATTAAATATAGACTTATACAAAAGTAATGCAGCTTAATCATCACTTCTGGGCCTCCAGACATGTGAGGTGGTCACTGTGTCTGCAGAGACCATGTCCTCTGGCTGGATTTTCATATTTTGCTTAACTCATAAAGTTTCTGGTCGAGGAGTGGATGTGTTCCCCCAGCCAATGACATCTGGGAGTGGATACAATTCAAGCGAGTTATAACCATATTGAGGCGAAACGCCATGTGGATAAAGCTCGTTCCAAAACGAGGGTGAACCTTCGATTAGCTTTTACCTGCAGACGCAGAATAGACCTGCTTTCTGTTGGACAGGCAGGTGCCAAACATTGGTGGTTAGCTTAAGCTATGGTGCGGTAGCTAGCAGTGTAGGTGCAAGCACTAAACGCACACACTAAGTCCTGCAGTGTGCGTGTGAGCCCAGGAGGAGGGGCCGAGTTTGAATGTTGTGTTTACAAGCTGCAACAAACATCTCTACTGACTTCACATTTAACAAGTAAAAAAAGAGATGGTTAAGAACTGTATTGTGCCTCACTTTTGTCAGTTTTCAGTGTCTCTGGGCAGAATAACACTTTTTTGAGGCTTCAATCAGAGTGTCTCGTGTCAAACGTGGATCAGGT
Organism: Tautogolabrus adspersus; assembly: GCA_020745685.1. Taxonomy (NCBI): domain Eukaryota; kingdom Metazoa; phylum Chordata; class Actinopteri; order Labriformes; family Labridae; genus Tautogolabrus; species Tautogolabrus adspersus. Next base: position 23,233,055 of record CM036552.1, read on the forward strand.
CATTTCTTTAACAATTAGAAACATTAACAGTATCTTTCTATCAAACACAAGTTTAAAAGCTAATGTTCTAGCTATAGTCTGCAGACCCACTTTGATCTGAGGTATTCTAGCACCCACTCACCTTTTTTAACTTTTTAACGTGGGTCATTATGATCCCTCTGAACTTCTTTGTAGCAAAATAATAAACTACAGGATTTAAAATGCAGTTCAGGCTCATAAGAGCCAGGGTAATCTGGTGTGCATCGTTGAGCGTCTGACGAGTCTTTTGGCTCCACTCTACATGGCCCCAGCCCTGTTGGATCTGCAGCACTGCCAGTGTCCAGGGGCCTTGAACTACATGGTGGGGCAGGAGACACACAACGAACACTCCAACCACTGACAGCAACATCTGCACAGCCCTCCGTTTCAGTCCCCTGGGACTTCTACATGAAGAGGACCCACCATTGGACATTGTCGATATCATTGCTGCTGAACCGATTTCTTCCTGAGGAGAACTTGTGGTGTCTTTAGAAAGTAACGCTCGAGCAATGAAGAGATTACACACCACAACAAGAAAAAAGACGATGAAAAACATTCCAATTATTGCAAAATGAGTGGCGGCAACTTTTTTCTTTTCAGAGTCAGTTTGATTCTGGTACCCCTCAAAACAGCGAATGAACTTATTGTCAGTGTGGGTCCCCGGAGAGGTCAGAGATGGAATAGTCATGGATGTGGCCATCAGCCAGATGCAAACACACACAATGATCCCACGACTCCTGTGGTCTGAAGAGGCCGCGTCCAGAGGCCAGGTCACTGCCCGGAGTCTGTTCACACTGATGGCGCAGAGAAAGAGCATGGAGCAGTAGGTGTTGATGAAGAACAACGAACCAGTCAGCCGACACAAGAAGTCTGAGTAGATCCAATGACCTTGGCGGCTGTAATATCCAATCCAGGAGGGGAGGGCGCACACTAAAAGGAGATCAGCTATCGTCAGATTTGTCATGTAGATTCGAATTTCGCCAATGGCCTCGGCGCCATTAAGGCAGCCCAGGACAGAAAGCACATAGATGTTAGCGAAGAGACCCAGGATGAAGACGATGCCATAGACGACAGGGAAGAGGACGTAACGAAACTCAGAGTCCAGGAAATCTGAGACGTTACCTGCTGGAGATATTCCTGTTGAGTTCTGCATGTCTGTCTGTGATAGACAAAACAACGAATCAGTGTAAAAACACGTCTGAGAGCTGTTCTTCTATCGCACTCAGCTCTCACTTACTTTGGTATTCAATTAAACGCACATGTTCTTCTGCTGCATTAAATTTGCAGTCCTTCTGTAAATAGTTTAGAAATGGCTTAATTTGATCTGCCTGCCTTGAAGTGTTGAAGAAAAGCAAATCACAGGCTCTCTACTTACTCTCTGCTTCCTCTCCTGTGACATCTCTTCGGTTGTGAACATTGCCAATGTCAGAGAAACTGTCACAACTGTCAGAGTGGGTGTGTTTTTGTGTCAGCGCACACAGGAACGCCTCAGAGGAAAAAGGTGTGAACCTCTTGGCAAAACCCAGCATTATGTAACACAATCCGTCACAATGAAAGTACCTGCCCACTTAGGAAGGAGACAAACACACCTGAGTTTTACCGTAAGTCTACCCATTCACAGAAATATATGTGCATGTGTTTGTGCGTGTGTGTGTGTGTGTGTGTGTGTGTGTGTGTGTGTGTGTGTGTGTGTGTGTGTGCCCCGTATTAGGAGGCTGTAGTGGGGAATGACATGCAGGAAAAGAGCCACAGGTTAGGCTTGAACCGCTGTAAAGGGGGCTATAGCCTCTGTACATGGGGTGCGCGACAAAAACAGCTAGGCGTTTACACCCTTTAATGTGTAATTTCCTTTCATTTATTTTTTAGCTCCTTGTTTTCTAACATTATATTAACACATATCATTTATTTCAAAGCTGTCCGGATTGAACAAGTTTCCATCTCCTCAGCGTGTCATGGTTTGGGCTGTTAGTCCGAGTGTCAGAGTGAAGATTCATTCTTCAGGTTAAATACAGATTCCCTTGCTTTGAGGACATACAGTAATTATCTCTTCCTCATTTAACATACAGCAGATCTGGGACATGCAGAACCATTGTTGCTGTATTGGCCTCATTCCTCCTCTAGAAGCAGTCAAGGTTTGTCTCAAGTTTGTCTAACTCTTACAAATTATATTTTTGGGGTGGCAGTAGCTCAGTGTGTAGGAATTTGGGTTGGGAATCCCAGAATGGGCGACTCAAGTCCCGATGTGGACCAAAATATGGAAGTCTGTGTGGTTGCTGGAGAGCAACACCATACAAGAGTCAGCAGCAGAATCAGCTGTTTGGCACTGGCAGAGAAGATTTGGCAAGTTTTTCATGGGCGCAACCCACTTAGTCAGCTATGCTGCTCATCCCATAAATGCATGTTCCTTAGAAATGTGGCAACATTTAAAAGGGAAATAGGGGCGCTGGTGGCGCAGTGGTTAGTGCGCGCGCCCCATGCACGGAGGCTGTAGTCTTCCAAGCGGGCGTCCTAGGTTCAAATCCGACCTGTGGCTCCTTTCCCGCATGTCATTCCCCACTCTCTCTCTCCCTGATTTCCGATTCTATCCACTGTCCTGTCTCTCAAATAAAGGCACAAAAGCCCAAAAATAAATCTTAAAAAAAGTTAAATAAACAGGCTTTCCAACAGTAGAAGATTTATTGCCAAGAAGCATTGTTACAACAAAGAAGTAATCTACCAAACACAAATGTACAACATTAGATGATATCATTTTGCCTGACTCTCTGGCACATCATCCATCTACAAATATGTAGACTAAACTGGTTTTTATTCTGGCTCACTAGCAGCAGAGGCAAGTGTGCAGTGTGGCATTTCCATATCCACAAGGGGGCGTGACAGGCTTAAAAATAGAGGAAGAAAGAAAGATAATTATCCCGTTTCAAACAGCGTCTGGTAGTGGAGGGTTTTAAGCCCAGGTGAGGCTCTATACATGTGTGAACCAACTCTCTCCCTCTCTGTGGAGCTCTACCCCCCCCCCCCCCCACACACACACACGCACACACACACACACACACACACACACACACACACACACACACACACACACCCTCCGTGGTGAAAATTGAATTCCTGCTCAAATATACAAGCACACAACATGGTGTCCTCTCCCTGGTGCCACAGTGTAATTCCTAGATTAAGGTTAACAAGCCTCCCCAACCTTATTGCTGTTATTATGGCTTGGCGGTGGAACAAGAGAGCTGAGTTTTTTAGTGGTTGTGCCCTGCAGGACTACCAGGCGTGCTGTGCCATCATTGCTGGATGGATATAAAGGCTTACACTATAAAACATGTAAAATATTTTCATGATGCATCCTGTTGCTCGTGGTTTGGGTGTGGATTCAAAAGATTCTACAGCAAGTGAGAGAGATTTGTCTTGGTCGTAAAAATGGAGAGCCGTTCATGTGAGATGTGGTTTGTTTCAAAGAAGCGTTTTGATATGTGTAATAATAGTTTTAATATAAACAGAAAAACCGGAAATCCTAAACCGGTTTTAAAAACATAAAAATTCAACAAAATATTTAGAGTAAAATCTGAATGTAAAATCATAGCTTTGAGACAAATCTCAAACCCCTAAACATGATTTACTGTAACTGGAAGTCATGTGACCAGAAATGATGACTTTGATGAATGTAACTGTTCGCATACTTCCCAGCATGCTTTGCTTGAGGTTCAAACTCCCCAGAGAGAATGCTTTCATGTGGTCAAAGGAAATATGATTAAGATGGCGATGTGCTTTGTCTGTTAATGCATATTAAAGGAATAGTTCAAAATTGTTGACTGGTAATGTATTTACAGTCTTGTAAGAGTTAGATAGGAAGGGTAAAACCACTTTAATGTATGCTAAAGGACATGGATCAGCTAGCATGGTCGGCTTAAATATGTCAGTGTTGGTTCTCAACCAATTTGTGGTCATTTTGCTAACATTGAATGAATGGATGCTAGCTGTAGCTACAGTTCACAGCTAAGTCAAGGTTGCTTTTGTCTAATAATAATAACTGCAATGAAAACCATGACGGTGATACTCTTCAATTAGTTTAGCAGACGCTTTTATACAAAGTGATGAACATCGGAGATTACGTAGCCTACAACTCAAGCAAGGATCGAGAGAGGAGGAAACGAGGTGCTGACAGGCCATGCACAGACGCACTTTTATTTTAATAACTAAAGTTAATAAATCGTCATCAATAACAACATCGACAGCTGTTCTTGAGAGTTCGAAAAAGCATCAAAAACATCCTAAATATCATCATATCATTATCATTATCAAATGCGTAGGTGTTCATAAAGAGCTTGGTCTTTAGCTTTTTCTTAAAGGTGCAAAGGGACTCTGCAATTTGAATGGGGGCCCTGTTGTGAAGGTTGGAGCAGACGCCTTGAATAACCCTCTAAACATTTAAAATAACAGAGTTTCCTCGAGTAGTCATGTGCAGTAACTCTGTTGAAACAGACTTCTATGTACAGGCGCTACTGTCCTCATTGCAAGCAACTCCCCACTGTGACCATGCATGTCCTTCCCCAAACTCTCTCTCCTCCCATTTCCAGCTTTCTCTTTTCAGCTTTCACTATCAAATTAAAGCAGAAATGGCCTAAAGAAATCTTTTAAAAAAGGGACAACGATGGCCTAGCGGTTAGGTTGCACCCCATGTAGGGAGGCTATAGTCCTCAGAACAGGCAGCCCAGTTCCAGTCTGACCTGTTTCAGACTAAACTGGCTTTTAACTACTTTCTCGCATGTCACTCTCTTTCCCTGATTTCCTATTCTATCCACTGTCCTATCAAATAAAGCCAAAAAAAAGCCCCCAAAAAATAAGTATTCTTTTAAAAAGCTGACTTCTAATGGAGCCAAGATTACGTTTTAGTCATGCGACCAAAATAAGAAAAACGTATTCACTCTTATTTTTGCATGTATAATAGTTGTAACCCCTTTCTGTTGTTTTGTTAGGTGAGTCCTTGTGCCATCTTACCAGCTGAGAATCGGGGAGCGGAGCATAAATCTTCACACAGAATTCTTGTAATAGAAAAACAAAGACTGCATACCGTTAGTTGCTGCTTTGCTGCGCAAATTCTCAGACTCCCAGTCTTCCTAGCTGCGCAGCTGTTGTCCCCGAATTTTTCAAGAAACTGATGCACTCAGAAGAGACACTCGATGGCGGGATTGATGTCAAGATCTTCAATTCCGAAAACATACAACTGGGATAGTGCAGAGTAACTAAAAGTTATATCTGCTAGTCACCATCCTATTAAGTGGATTCAAATGGCTTGGAACCAACCCACTGAGCTTCTGTTACCATTTATGGTGACTCTTCATGTTTTGGTAAACACTATTATTCCCTCATTTTGTCAGTGGAATTTGTTTTAATGTCAAACTAGTCTCCAGTGTATAATCGTCCTGCTGTTTGTTGCTGGAAAGGAAGTGTGACACATTTTTTGGGATATTTAATTGAAAATCTGCCGGCTTCAGTCCAAAGTAATGCATTTGAGATCACTGACTCTGCTATTGAGAGAGAACCAGAACAGTAAAGTTGTATGCAAAGAACTTTGATTTGAATCCCATTTATGTTCACAGGAACCAGCTGCCAATGCTTCACCGTGTGATGTTTAATGACAGTTAGACATGAAATATACTTTGACTCTGTGGCACTAGTAGTAGTTCGTCCATTGGGCTGCACACCTGTCTCCAGCTCCTGCCTGCCTGCATGCAACTTCATCCTTTATTTTTTTAAATAGATGAACGCCACGATAAAGCCTCAAAAAAATAAAAGCAGAGGGGGGAAAAAAGAAAATAATCACACACAGATTCATGCAGGTGATCCCTGATGTTCTGCACTGCTGCACAGGTCAGTCTGAGGAATCCTTTCTCCCAAGGACTGGTTGTACTTTCAGTCCAGGTGTGCAGAGACACATTGAGGGAAAGTTGCCAGGACTGCAATAGCTTTTTTTTTATTGGATATAGCTCGGTAACACCCTGGAAGTGCTGTATAGTCAAAAGTCAGAGTCATGAATTCCTCTGGGAGGCAGGAAGGGAGTGAGCTGCCTGTGTGGAGCTTTACTTGTCCCATTAACACCTTTTCACAGTTGTTCCTTCACCTCACCTTGATCCAAGGCACTTGCATAAAACGCCCTAGTAAGATATTTAACACACTTGCAGGCTTGTGGATCCATAACCAGGCCTGCTTATGAAGAACAGAGAGAAAGTATGAGGCCTAGGACTGATAAATGGGTCGTGTTGAGCTGCACGCCTTGCCTGGCAGAGGGTTTCCTGGCAGAACAGAGAGTGTAGGTCTCTCTCTCTCTCAGGCAGATTTACTGCATGCCAGAGGCTGAGGTTTGAGGAATGTCCCCCTGCAGTGAGACACTGAGGGCCCTGGGAGGGTGAGCAAGACAGGCTGAGACATCTGTACTCCAAGATAATATAAGACCTGACAGTAAGACAAGATTTGTTTAATACCTATCAAAGGATTTGGAGCTCCCTCTCTTTCTCTTTCTCTCTCATGGGACATTCTGAGTATTTCCAAATAAAGACATAAAAGCCTCAAATATCACTCAGAGATACTTGGATTATTTTGTGCAATTTAGATTCACATGACTGTATTGTACAATTAAGATGCTATTTAATTTAAGTTTTAACAGTGTTGCACATTGTTATCAGTGCTTGATGGCTCTGGATAAGAGCGTATTTCCCTCTATAACGAGCTGTCCCACATTTAGATCCATCAGGGTTACATCTGTTTAAACACTGTCCATAACCCACTCTGAGAGGACGGTGAATTAAGCACATTAATCCTTATCCTCTCTGTAAAAAGGGCACAAAGTAGACAAGCTGCAGTGTAAGCCATATTGTGGAATTAAATCCTCCCACTCTAGTCTGAATTTATTTTTTTTACGTGCTCATTTTGTTGTCAGAAGAATATTATCAGATGACTAGTGACCTGATCTTTGCACTCTTTGCTATTGGCTGCCTGAATTTTGTAATCTACGCAGGATAATTAGAGATTAGTCTGCAGCAAGTCGCTCTGGATGACATAAAATACCTAAAAATGCGGAATATAAACAGCAAAATCCAACTGGCCTCCTTTTGAATCAGAGAGAAATGTCATTACATGTTGTGCTGTTCATGCACCAAAGACTCATTGGTACAAACAAGTCGATGTTGCTGGGTGGTGAAGGATGTTTGTGATTAGGAAGGATGTTGGCTTGAACACTTCTCTTCCTGAATCAGCTTGCCTCTGTGTGCTACAGTATGTGCTGCAGGAGATTAAATTCCCTGCAGCCCTTTCTTTATGCATTAGATCTCTGTCTGCGAAATGCATTTGCATTTATTAAATTTGACGTTTTTAAGGAAAATTTCCAAAAATGACAGAAACTTGTCAGTGCATGAGTCGAGCCACACGAGAGGTATGGTACGCATCCTCATAAAACAGAGGCTTTTTACCATGCCTGTTTTAAAAACATGTCATCTTACCGTTTCTAATGCCTGATGGGATTTTGTTTTCAGACTTTGCCTCTCCATAGATTATAGTTTTTAATGTCGAGAACAGATCAGAGCTCTAAAAACTGAGGGATTATCCTGTGTTTCACAGCCAAAAACAATTTCTCTCTCACACTGTGTCGTTATCTTTGAAGACACATTAACAAAAGAAATAATGAAAGACATTTTCAGTCTTTTTTTTTAAGAAATATGTACGCACACATCTGCACTTAGGCTTTCCTGCTGTGGCATTCAGGTGTCTGCATGGGCATGCCTGGTTTTGCCTTTACCTTGCAGCGGCCCCTGACAGGATTTAATTTCTCTTGATAGCTTGGTATCTTTGGCCTTTTCCCCACCTGGAGAGAGCAACACCGTAACCATATTTAAACCTCGCCCAGCCTATTATGTCAAATGATATGATAAGAGCGGTATGGCCTTCTTTTTACGAGGGAGGGATGTTAAATGAGGGGGAAACAAAGGCTGGACTGTGAGAATCTCTGTTCTAATTTCACAACCGTTAAAGTCACGCATGTCACGCTCAAGGTCACTTGATGAGGATAAAGGTTTTGCTAATCGATAACAGATTTTTAAGGCTCCTCTTTTCACAGAGAGCATCAATGTGCGGCTGATGTGACTTTTGAAAAGCAAACAAGCTGAATAGATTGTTCTTTTGATAAGAGTCAGAGAGTGACGGCACCGTTTATGTCCTCTTCCTCCGCTGAATAAAGGAGTTACGCAACAATCAGTATAAACTGTTGAGAAGATACAAACACTTCACTGTGTGAGAGTGTCTGCGTGGGCTGGACTTCACCTGCTTGGCTGGCTGCCTATCACATACGCAAGAGCAAGGACGCATTTTATTATACAACTGAAACCGTTTCCACAGTACTGAAAGACAATAAAACTCACAAAGAAGGATTTACAGCCACACCATATTCACGCTGCAATACACAGTAAACAATACACCTCTGTTACAGATATTATTACACTATGGCTGCAGTGCATTTGGAGCTATCGCACTCTCAGTGGCACCAGTTAAAACCAGGTAGTGTTTCTTAAACAGGTGCAGGGATAGTGGAGAAGTTGCCTTGAGTGACAGCTCAGATTGATCTCTGTGTCTGCTTTGAAGTTCAGGCCGTCTGAGCTGCACCGGGTTTAAACTCAGAGGAAGAGAACGAGAGGATGTCTTCTGTTAACCCTTTTCATTTTCTTTCCTAATGTGGGGTCAGAGGACAAACAAGGGCCTTTGAAAGGACTCAACTAATACTTGGACTATTACACACGAGGAGCGATGCTTTGGTTTATCAAAAGAAGGAAAAAACAGAAAAAATAACAAAAGAAACATCAAAATTATTTCTACAATTTGAATTCCTAATTATCAATGAATCAATCTTTCTTTGTATAGCGCCAATTCATAACAAATGTTATCTGAAGACACTTTAAAAAAAGAGCAGGTAAAAGACCTTACTCTTTGTTATGTTATCTACAAAGACCCAACGTTAATCCATCATGAGCACTACGCTACATTTAGCAAAGTTACAGTGGCAAGAAAAAACGTCCTCAAGAGGATAAAACCTCGAGCAGAACCAGACTCAAGCTGAACATCTGCCCAAACTGAGCTAGGCTCAGAGGTGCTGCTTGTCAATAGGCAGCAGGCAACTGCTTGGGGCTCCAGGCCAGTAGGGGGCCTCCCCAAGGGCTGACAAACTTTCAACCACAGCAGTGGCTCAAAATGTGTTGAGTTAGCAATGACAGTAAGAAACCTCCCTTAGGGGGGCCCATCTTACAGCATTCAATCATATACTAGTAAATGACTGAATGTTGCTTATCTAGACCCACATTTAGAGGAGAGAGCATCCAGAATACCTTAGGGTTCTTTTGTTGTGTCTAATTTGGTTTTAGGTCGTCAATGTGGTATTTGCTCATTTATGACTTCTGCAGAATAATAAGCATTGTTGTGGTGGTCTGCTTGCAGTTCCTGGTTTCTTTAATGGGCATTACAGTGCACACACACAAACAAACATCGCTTTATAACAATACACGAGGGATTTGAAATATGTCCATTTAACTGGAAAAAGAAATAGGAGTCATCTTTTTTTCACCCCTTTGGCTTGTTTTAGAACTCTTTAATACTGCTACACGTTTTTCTCATCAGAATCAGAATCAGCATCGGTTTTATTGCCAAGTACATTTACACATACAAGGAATTTGTCTTGGTGTATCGGTGCAGAAACAGTTAACACAGGAAATAAAGCAAAACTAGCAAGAACTTAAATAATATATGAAGACTTTATGAGATTTGGTACGCTGCTTTAATCAAGCAGAATATATTTATCTTGAAAATGGACTAAAGCAGGGGTCAAGTGTAAGTTTGTTCTTTAGAAGAAAGTCAAATTCTCTATAGGTTACTTTGATATCCATTTTGATATCACGTGTTTTACAACCACATGATCTCCATTATTTCAATGTTGATTAACATAAGTACAGAAGCTTAAAATACAAAGCTTAAAACGACTAATTTTCGAAAACTAGCATGATTTTGAAAGTAGCATTCCCTCAGTGCTCCGTCTGCACCCACCCCCTCCCCTCTGTGCTCCCTCTAAAGCCACGCCCCTCACTTACATGCACGAGCGACGTTGCTCCAGAAGCGGACCTCAGCTCATCGCTTGCATTGTGTACAAACAACGTTGTCTCATGTCTCATTCAGCGGTAAGTAAACACTAAACTTTATCATAATACATGTTAAAAAGAACGTGAATATATTACTACTCACAACGGCCAACGACAAACTTACAGTATAAACTCTGTCATCAGTGATGCGCTTTCAGTCTGGACTAGGGCACAACAAACGTACAAATTGTATTAGAATCATAGAAGTTTGAAAATCGGGTATCGTGACAAACCTAGTTCTTAATTGGGCCTTTATCTTCTAACCTCAAGGGTTAGGCCTAAATAATGACAGTTGTCCCAGGGGTATAGCTAAGGGGTGTCCAGGGCCCCCCTGTCTAATTGGACATCCAAATGGCCTCCCCAAATACGTGGACTATGATTGGCTTTTTTTTAAAGGTTAAAAAACATTAAAGTTATATATTATTGATGTAATACTTTAATGTTAGTATTGAAAGAAGATATGAATTTTTTACTGTCTCCTCACATCATGTGTGTGTGTAGTGGTGCATTCATTTGGTGTCGGACACATCGGAAAAACAAGTTTCCGAGTTGTAAAATGCACACGAACGCCTGCTCAAGTCAGAGCAACAACTTGGAAACTCGGGAAAGAATTAGGAGCCCGACTTGACGTCAAATTTGTCATCACATGGGGGGAAAATATGTTTTGTTAATGTTAACATACTTTTTTTTAATCATTTTTATATATTGCACATCAACTTTTTGCTCAAATATAACTTGCAACAGAGACATTCACAGATGTTCTTCGTAGAATTCACGCTGTTTGTTGTTGTTGTTGCAAAATTCAGACTTTCCAAGCTGAAATAACGTGATCACACTGAAGTTGGAAGAACAACTTGGAAACTGGGACCACCGAAGAGCACCTGAATGCAGCATATGTGTGCGCAGTCGGTGGCCCAGTTCGGCCACCCCAGTCAAAAAAAAGTCTGGCTCCGCCACTGGTTTATTTTGAAAAGCTCCGCATATGTTCGTATTAGCCTAAGTTTGCTGGCTCAATACTTACCATATCCTGTAAAACAAATATATTAAGCTGTGTGTTTGCAGGGAGGGAGATTCATTAGTCTGAGTTCATTCCTCCCCACCCGGTCAGACTGGCGTATAATGTTTTATGGGGGGAGAGAGGCGGGACCTCACGGCCGGGAAGGGCGTTCTCTTTGCGGTCAGACCGGGCAGAGTCATCCCGAGGGGCGGGTCCTCCGGCAGCGGAGAAGGAAAACCCACCTTTTCTTCATTGTTAGGGACGCGGTGGAATGTGATGGTTTGATCTCCAGCGAGCCAGGGAGGGGGAATATCCGAGAGGAAACAACCGACGAAAGTGTTTTACGCCGAGGGGGGAGGCCAAAAACATACCCCTCTGTGGTCTCCGGCTTCTCTGCTTGTGTGCGAGAATATGTGGATGAACTTGTCCTCTCCGTGTCGGCAGCAGCAGCAGCAGCGAGTCCGACCGTCCGCATGAACTCAAACCGTGAGAAGTTGTGGATGTACTGTCGTTTTTTCTCCAACCTGCAGTGGACTAGATAAGGTAAAGTTTCCGTCTTCATATTTTGGTGTTCTTTGAGTTGGACGGGGAACACGGGGAACTGTGGTTTTGGGGAGTCAGACAGCAGCTTCCTGAGTTTGACCGAATCAGTTGGGACTGCAGAAGTCTGAACTGCGGCAAGTTTTTCAACCCTCCTCCTCCTCCTCCTCCTCCTTCTCGTTCTCCTCCTCTGCTCGTTTTGTAGCCAAAATGAAGCATCCAGGGCTGCGGAGAAACCCTCAGGTGGTTAAACTGTGGCGTTGAATGGGACATGACATTATAATTTCTGAACACACCGCGATTTAGACAATGTCTCACGTATTTGGCGGCATGATTGATGTTTTGCGATTCTCTTACGTCTACGCACTTCAAAAAACGTCAGTCGTGTTCATATAGCCTATCCGATGAACAAGCTGTAATTCAAAACGCAAAGTTTATGTAGACACTACACTATGAAGTATTATCTCACGCTCTTGACATGATTCATGTCATATGTTATGTCCACAGCATGGATACTTTGCGTTGTTTCAACATACAACATGCTTTATTATCAAGCTATAATTCCCTTTTGTCTTAAGCTGCTGTGAATATTAGGGTAGGCCTTCATTTGACCAATGACGTCCCAATGTTTTAGTTTCTTTTGTTGACATCCAGTATCAGTCACATGACCCAACATATCAAGACTTTGTACCAGACTTCAGAAGCCACTGACCCTTTTCCAATATGGGTTTAGGGGAAACATGAAAACACAGACATGTTTCAGTATATTTCATACATTTATATATTTGTATAATGTATGATAGGTAACACATATTGTAGTTGACTGGCCTACCTATAGATATATCACCTAGCCTAAATATCACACTTGAGCACAAAAATCACCATCAGGACTTTGATTGCACTCTCTCCGGAAATAGTCAAGTTGAGGACATACACATACACACGCCACTGAAAGGATTTCATAGTGATTTTACATCAGGAAGGAACACCGCCTGTATTTAGGTCTTTAATCTGCTGAATGAGTCCACTGTTAGGTTACCCATTTTGAAAGCAGCTGGGAGACTGAACCAGTGGGGATGTAGTTGTTGTTCCTGTATTCAGGGGTCTATTTTTTTTGGGGGGGGGGATAGTGGACTTCCAATAAATAATGAATTGTTAATGGAATTGGTAAAAGAAACATGCCAAGTGTACTCTGTTTATGAGGGGCTTTGGACTGTTCATATCGAGAATTTTGAAGATGGCACCAACAACTTTGGATAACTTTGACATTTATATTTGGAGATGTTCCTATTCATTTTTTCCCATGCCTATATCGCTTCTGATACCTAGACTTTGGTAACAGGGAAGTACCCCTTGGGCAGCTGTGGCACATTTGGTAGAGTCGGTAGCTTCTCAACCAGTAGGTTGGGGGTTTGATCCCCAGCTCCTGCAGCCACATGTCCGATGTGTCCTCCTTGAGCTAGACACTGAGCCCCAAGTTGCTCCTGTTGCTGGTGTATGAATGTGCATGAATGGGATTAGTTACCACTGATTGACACTTAACATAGCAGCCTCTGCCATCAGGGTGTGAATGGGGAGGTGCGACATGCACATACATGCAACATACTGTTAGTGGAAATACACTGATTACTTACATTTTAATAGCATAAGACGCTCTACTAGCACTGCACTTTTTTTGTTTTTGTCACACAATTATTTACCTACAACCAGTTGATTTTCTGTATACATAATAGTATTGGATTAGCGCATTTACTGACATAGTGGGTGTTAACCGAGAGCCTGTTTTTGGTAGTATTAGTGGCTGTACTATACAGGTATCAGTTTCAAACTCTACTAAGGTTGACATATTGCTCACTAACTAAAATAATCATAAAAATGTACAAATAGTCCAGCTAGACATGTTTGCATAAGTGTGTTTGTGTTTCTTTTCATTGGGTGCACTGCTTTCTGCAGCACATACATGCATGAACCTAAGGTGGCAGAGCCTGAACAGTAGGTACCCTGTGCTGCCTCACCTTAACAGTAATAGAGGAGTGTGTTCATGTGTCAACAGCAGAAAAAAAGGTAGTTGTAGTGGTGGAACACTAATCTGCCAGGTGGGGCTCGTAAAGAGCAGTGCAGGGAGGGAAGGAGAGATGGAGGGGGACCTGCCTTGACCTGTTTCAGACATGAAGGAGACAAAAAAACAAAACACTGATGACTTTCCAGTAAGGCTCACCCTCTCAGCCAGCTGTAGATCACACCAGCTGAGCAGAGCTACCAGTTTGTGCTACCGTGGCGTGAACCCACTCCCCTCCTCCTGGATTCTGCGCATGCACTTACATGGCAGCTTGTCATGGTGGTGAATGTGTGAAAAGGGTTTTCTACGGTATTTCTGTGAGGATTATGACACCGCGTGTGGAGGGAATGACTGCAGTTGATGCTGTCAGGTTGGAAGAAATGTGAAGGGAAACTTTTAACGAGAGTAGCAGCCGAGTGAAGAGTGAGATGTCTACATTTTCCTTGATTGCTTTTTGATCTGCTTTTACGGTCTTGGTTGCATCGGCTCTCAGTAGAAATAATTCCCAGCGGATGCCTCCTTTGACTTTCATCCCAGTAGCTGAACATTATCGCCCTCCGCAATGATAGTTGTGAATGTTGACACTGTAGGAGTGCCACCTCCGCAAAACAGCACTTGTTTGGTGAGTGAGTGATCATGAGGCCAACAAATGAAAGTTCATAAGACAGAGTTTGCACCGCGTCCTGTCCAGAGTTAAAGCTGCCATGCAAACTAATAATCATACCCCTCTCTCTTCTTTTACGACACGGGCAATACCTCGCAAGATTGGTTTTCCACTTGACAGAACGCCCCGACAGCCCCCATGAAACTGCCTGCATCACTTTAGGTGAAACCAAAAACTAATCATTATGGGTGTCCAATAAGGGTAATTATCAGACTAAGCACTGGACCTGGGGATTACAGAGTGGCTAAATGGCTGCTTTGGGGATTACATTAAAATACAGAGGTTTTCTGCCTGGGAGAATCAAACCGCGGTGGGGAATGTGGAACCCAGCCTGTCAGCGGTAGAATTACTGCCACTCTGCATATCAAGGTTTATATGTAGAGCCCTCACTGTAACTTTAGCACCATCACATCAGTGTGGAATTACAGGACATGCATGTTGACATTGTGTGTTGCAAGTGCATGCAAATGAGACAAATGGTTAACGATTTGTAGGGGATGTCTGTGTAGGCTCTCAGTCATCCAGGTCACGGTAAATGACCGGGATGGAAGCTTGATCCAAAGGCAGATGGACTTGGTTGAAGATCTTGAAAAGTTGAAGATTCAGGATCTTCAACTAAGTCCATGTGCCTTTGGATCAAGCTTCGAACTTTGTAGGGGACAAAAATGTATGTTAAGAAACTGGTATTGAATCAGTCATCGACAACATCAAGTTCACAAGAGGAGAAGACCATCATCGGACAATTTACCATTTCATCATATCGATTAATTTGGCAGAAGATTCTTGATTATTTCACCGTATGAAAGTTGGAAAGAAGTGAAAACCAGTTTAAACAGTTTAAAACCAAAAGATATCCAGTTTTATATTTTACATGACAACAGACACCACTTCGTCTTCACACACGTTTCACTGAAACCGAGGAGTGCTTGGCGTTTCTGCTGGAAATTTTTGTTTGTATCGCACCAATTAACAAAGGAAGTAATCTCGGGACGCTGCAGATCTAAACCAGGATGGGACAAAATGTAGATACAGCAGATTGTCGCCCTCACTCTTGTGATGCAATTCTCATAATGCTGGCGTTACACTTTAATTAGAAAAAGACGTTCAAAACAGAAGTGCCTGCCAATTTGAAACACAGCGTCACTACTTCATGATTCCTCAGGATGTCACATATGACTTTAATTAATGGCTTTGGACATACACATCAGCTAAATGAATTGTATGAATACAACAGAAAACGTCGGACTTGCTTGTTCATTCATGAAAGGAAAACACGGTAAAAGTGAGCACCCACAGGACCAGACGTGTGTCCTTTCCAGTGTAACCTTTACGTTCTAATAAGCTGTAATGGATACTGCTGGTAGAATTTTAGACCGGATGATGTTGGTGTTGGTTATTATTAGTGCACGACTCTGGCCATCTTGAAATAGCACGGATGAATCATGGTCTCTCACAGGCTTGTATTAAAGCCCACACACAGCCTGGGAGCGTATATCCTTTGTAAGTGTGAGTGTAAGTGTTTTGTCATAATGCAATAAAGGGCTCTGTATCCGGGACAGAGTCTGCTGTTGACAGTACGCAGGCCAGCTGGAGTCTCTGACGGTCTGTTAGTACTCTTCAGGAGGAAGGCTTAATGCCACACAGACGCTGAAATGAGAATTTGTTTCTCTGTACTGTATAACAGGGTGCGTGTTTGGGAGAGGTATGAAGAGCTAAGATTTCAAGCAGTCAAGGAACAGTCAATCTCTGATTCCTTTGTCATGCAGCTTTTGGATTTTGAAGGAATTGCCACCTTTTCTTTATATTTTGTGTTTTTAAACGTAACATTTGCGGCTCCAGGGCCTTTTTGTTGTACGGGCGGCTGTGGCCTTTACTGTATATCCATTCCAATACCTAGACTGGAATATTGAGCTGATACTGAGTAACTCTCGATTGATATATAAACACAAACAAGATTGGTTGAGAAAGCCACATTATCAATTACTGAGTGGCATTGCGCTCTATGGTTGCACCACACTGTTGTTGTTGGTTTTGGTCACATGAAAACTGAGCTGAAAGCACGAGATTGTTTGTGGCTAATTGGTTTTGGTGTTGCATTGTTCAATTGAATGGCATTCCTGATACCCAAATCACTTTAAGCTGTATGAGAGACCCATATTAATATTGGTATCGGTATCAAAACAATTAAAGAAGTCCTTGAATACCAGTCCATGATGAAATCAGTCGCAGCTCTATGCATACATATGTCTGTTGTGAGCGGCTATCTGCCTCCTCTCACCTCTTCCTATCCTTAGTCTTTTCCTATCACTTTTTATATTCTCTTCCTACTCTGTTCCTCCCGCTCTGTTTCCGTACATCTCCCCCTCCTCCTGCCTGCTCCCCCTGCCAGCTTGCTTTATCAGTGGAGGGCCATTGACAGGGCAGGGCTGTGTGATTTCAGCTGGAGTTCAAACTACTTGAACTTTGTGTGCGCGCGCATGTGTGTGTGTGTGTTCATGTATGTCTGCGAGCCAAAGCACTTTTCCTCCATGCTGTTCCCAGCCATGTCGATCTGTCATCGGATACTCGGGGCTGAGTGTCAATCACTCAGTGAACTGCAGCCAGGAGTACATCTCTGCTCCAAGAAGTGTTCACAGGCCTCACTCAGGCACTCATTACCGCACACACACACATACATTGACACACAGAGCGGCAGACATGTGCTCTCACTCTTTAGAATTTCATGTCATCACAAGAATGGGTTCTGTGTTCATATGACTTGTTCTGCGTGTGTGTGAGTGTCGAATTAGTCCTGCAAAGCGTGCCAAACGGCCTCCTCATTACCAGCCGCTGTGGTGGGTGGGCCTCATGGTGGCGTGGTCACTCGCTGAGGCCTCACCACTTTGCTGGGCTGCAGGTGACAGTGAAACCAACTAGTTTCATCACGGAGATCTGCTCTAATGAAGGATGCATGTGCACGGGACTTTGTTGTGTCAAATGAAATTAATTAGCCGGTTCTAATCAGGCCATATTTTAACAAAAGGGAGCAACTGTATCCTTCCGAAGTGTTTGCTGAGATCGATTCAGCAAAGGAAATTTCATAAAGGGTGTAAATAAATAGATGGATAGATAGATATGCACTTTATTTTCATTGTGTAAAAGAACACGTGGCTGCAGGAGCTGGGGATCGAACCCCCAACCTTCTGGCTGAGAGACGACTGACTCTACCAACTGAGCCACAGCAGCACGATAAATGTATTGTAAGAGATATGAGGATGATAATATATACTGCCTTTTAGATATCTTGTCCCGTCCTTATTCAGCATGTGTATAAAAGACATCATCTTACTTCACACAGTCTGACTTTGACCGTAGACCAGGTGTGACATTGTACAAATGCGTTCCTTCAATTGTTTTGAGTGGTGGACAATTTCATACCGAGTCTCTTTGGGACATCTGCTAAAATTAGCGGGCAGCAGCAATGCCTGTGGGCAAATGTGTCTGTTTTTAAATGATCAACTTGATACTTTTATGACAGACTTTGGGTCGGGGAAATGGTTTGTAACAAAGCTCTGCAGATGACAGGCTGTCAACAATGACTCATCAAGTTTTGAGGAAAAACAGGAGTCTATGAATCATTTACTGAAACTTTGATCTGACCTCTCTGCTCCCTCAGAGCTGCAGGATACTCTTGAATGACACACTTCCAGTTCCTTGTTTTCTTTTGTGTGTGACGAGTCGGATATCCAGTCACCTTAACACTTTGGTTGGACGGACAATGCAATTCCTTCTGGGATCATGAAGCTCAAAGGAGAGCTATAAATACACATTCCAAATCATGTTGGTAAATCCTTGTGAAGCTGCAGAGGATAGTATGACTGGGCAAATACGATCTTTCAGTCTCTGAATTTGCCTTTTAAGTAAGTCAGTTACAGTATGTCAACTCAGACGTAAGAGCCCTTGTTTAAAGGAGATCTATTATACTCACTTTCACCATTACATTATGTCAGTCTGGGACACCTGTTGAGTAGCGTTGCAAAATGTGTGGCTAAAAAAAACCTCCTTATTTATCTGATACTGGCATCGGTGCAATCCCTCTGCCTCTTTAAGGACCTCCCCTCCCCACGTGCCCACTTTCCTCTGATTGGCCTGCTCTGTTTGCAGTCGCAGCGACATTTGAGTTAATTTTCTGGGTGGGCGTGTCCTTGAAAGAGCTGCCGGGTTGGACATGACGACCAAAGACATAGACAGAAGCTGACGTCAGGTACAAGTCTCGCGGAGTTCTCGTAGCGTCTCGTTCAGAGCAGCAGGAAGCCACGTCCGGGGATTACGCCAACAACTGATGGGTAACATTTTAAAGTTAATATGGCTTGAGACAGATGTCTTCATACTCCTCTATCACTTTCCCTCACATATTATCCATCAGTCGTATAATGCAGACCTGTACCAGACTTCCAAGCTGCCTCCGAGCCCCATATTTCAGCTACTTTAATTTATGAACGCCCATCGCCCCCCTGCAGCCCTCCAAACAAGGCAGCTGCCCTGCTGCTGACCATGTGATGCTTCTTAAGCTACGGTAACTGAAGAGGGAGAGAAAAAATCATCTGTTCTTCATTTTGGCTTCCAAACCATCCACCAGTACTTTATGAAAGAGAAGGATGAAGTTGGCATTTTTTGCTTAGATGCTCTCCCAGAATGTAATTTGTTATTTGTCGTGCCATTGATGCATGATTCACGTCTTTTTCATCTGTTTCTGCATCTTTTAACTATTTCCAGTTCTTCAGTTTTGATCCTGAATGTAAGTTTTAGATAACTGGAAGACTTGATTTAGTCTTAAGACTTGACTCAAAAGGTTTCTGATGTGAGTCACCTTTTGAAGTCTCCCTTTGTGTCTGTCTGAGTGACTGTGCATTGTCTTTGGTCGATGCAACCTCACAACAGTTGATTTCATCCTTTCTCTTCTTAACCTAGTTTCTCTTCATTTCTGACATTAAAGTGTCGGATCATGACATCTCTGTTTAAGCTCTCTCTTTCCCTAACGCTCCCTGCCCTCTGTGATCGGAGCCAGTTTTATTTGGCTAAACACTCACACCAAGAAGGTGTTTGTTGCTGCTCGATATGCTCTGATAGCTGCAGGTGATAAGTCCTCTAATGTTTAATCGGTGTCCCTGCAAAGCAAGCCAGCTGGAGTTTTGACGCCACAGACTAATGATATGGTTCCCTCTGCTCCTGTGTTTGTTTAACATGCTTTCATTTTGACCTGAAACACAGTTTCCCCATGGTTTTGGGATTTCTATTTGTTCCAACTGGTTCTAATTTGGGATTAAGGTTTCTGTTGGACATTTTCAGCCTCCATAAGTTGTTTTACAGAAGGTTCCCTGTGCGCCTGTTATGTTCTAACACTGAACAGGCTCCTCAAAAAATGGCTACCTCTTGGATCCTGGAAGAAAAGAGGAAAGAAGTGCAAAGAAAACCGAGTTCAAAAGCTTGTAGGAGGCACGGCGAGGCGAGAGGGAGGCAGGGGAAGGAGGGGACTTTTAACAGGGGAAAGCTAAAGTTAAGACGTTTCTTGTAAATTCCTCAGCCTCTCTTTTATTTTTTTAGGTGTTCTCGTCCTCTACAGGCCAATATTTCCTCTCTCTCCTCCTGATTGTTATCTTGTCTTGCTTTTTCTTTCCCTCTCTTTTCACTTCGCTAAAGAGGTGAGCCCCCCTCCACCCCCTTTTCCTGTAACTCCCCCCTTCTCTCGCCTCGTCCAGGAGTATTTTTGGAAGTTAATGAAAAGAGAAATCTGAACCGCTTACCCTTAAAAGGTATGTCTGGGTCAGCTGCGTGGAAACTTGTGTTATTAATGTCCCTAACATTTTCTTTGAGAGTGGGTCATCTGTGATTGTAAGTATGCGCGCGTTCGTTGCTGCGTACAGCGCAGGAATGCTGTGGGTTGGGGGGCTAGAAGGGAAGGAGGGTGGGCTAGCAGGCAGGCCTACGTCTTCAGGAAAAGAGGGGGCTCAGGGGCATATTTGGCATATTTCAGGAGCCATTCCAGTCTGGTTCAAGATGCATTCTTCTTCCTAGAGATCTGGCTCAGTGACCAGACGGACAGCGATCAAGGGAGGAGGAGGAGAAAGGTGAACATCACGCTCTATTTCCTGTCAGTCTCATGATGCTTGTAATGGATAATGGTGCAGAATACACAAGCCTAAGCAAAAAATAATCTTCCAGCACAGGTGGTAAAAATACCACCTTTTACCACCTGGAAACTGACACAGATGTCTTCCCTCCCAGCAAGTCCAAAACCTCATTTCTATCCATAAATGGCTCCATGTTGAACCAAAGTCCTTCAGGCAGCAGCAGGGTTTGTGTGTCTTGGGTACCATCACTACAATTTAATGACTGTTTATATGTTAAGAGCAGTAATATGTCCCTTTCAACCTCTCTTCCATGGCAATACAGTCACTGCATCTCTCCCCTAGAATTTATGATGTTTCAGTCTGTTATTTGCAGTCTGATGGCCGCTGACTGACGTGACGGTGGTTGGCAGGAATTCCCTGTGGCGGTACCAGTCCAGCGCTCAGCAGAGGTCGGGTTCATCGCGAGGTCTCGGGTGTGTGTTGACGGTCCAGTTATGGTAGACTGTACAGGTGCAATCCTAAACAACTTAATAGGTGTTTTCGGACCGCAGGAACTTTCTCACAGTTCTTGGAACGGTTGGAACCCTCCTCCTTTGTTATTCATTGATCACCACAGCAACTATGAACTATTTGAGTTCCTAGAACCCCGTTAAGAGGAACTTTTTTAGCTCCTGCTTCAGAGTAGGAAGCATGGGTGGAGTGAATGCAGACAGAAAAAAAAGTTCCCATAGTGTGTAGTTCTCAGGGAACTCCCTAGTGGATACTTTCTCTTCAAAAAGTCCCCTGAACTGTTTGTCTGAAAACACCTTCTGTTAATCCCTGAAAGTCCTCATTCTTGTTTGATCACAGCTTCCTTCTTTCGTACTGTCAGCAGTGATAACTGTGCCAAAAAGAGTAAACAGATACAGTTCACTTTAAAACACTTCTTCATGGAGAGTGCGCACTATCCTGACTCTGCTGCTGCTGTTTCCTAGTGAGGACCAGAGAGATTACATCAAATACGCCTGCCTCCTTTCATGAGTTGTGATGTGTCTGATTCCTCTTGTGTGTGTGATCTTTGTTGGAAAATATGTAGCAAGGAATGACCTCAAATGTGACAAATCAAGAGGAGAACCTGTGCAAAGCGAAGGCAGCTGCTGACAGAATGAATGCTTTGAATTCCCAGTTGAACACCTGTGGGACATTTTAGACAGATATTAAAGGAGATCTATTATACTCGCTTTCAACATTAATTATGTCAGTCTGGGACAGCTTTTGAGTAGCGGTGAGAGATATGCAGCTCACAATCCTCCTTATTTATCTGATACTTGCATCAGTAAAACCCCTCATTTCAGCCCTTTGCCTGAAACGGTTAATTTCAGCTACTGTCTCTTTAAGGCCTTCCCTCCCCACGTTTCATCTTTCCTCCGATTGGTCAGCTCTGTTTGAGTGAGTTTCTGGGTGGGCGTGTCCTTGAAAGAGCTGCCGAGGTGGGACGTGTCCTACAACTTAGCTCGATGCTTTGCTCTAAGACGTCGGCAGAAAACCTGTCATCCGGTTCTGGCCAAGTCTCGCGAAGTTCTCGTAACCTCACGTTCAGCGCAGCAGGAAACCACGTCCGGGGATTACGCCAACAACTGTGTATCTTGTGTTTAAAAAAGTTTGCCGAAGTTTAGTATGGACATCAGACATCATATTATTATATGTATTTATGTATGGATCTGCATAATAATTCTCCTTTAATGTGTTCAACCATCCGCTATGTGGAGTTGTGGAACTCGTACTTTTTACATTAATTTGTCACTTTATTTGTAATCTTACTAAATCGAAGGAATAATTGTGGACCGTCCACCAACGATCCAGAGGAACCTACTTCTTTGGCTTTTTCTGTAAGTAGAAAAGTGAACCTTTGAGTATTGATACTTGTGTCATCTTCAAAAGTGTGTGTGGATCACATGCGACTTGAGACAGTCCTGGTTCAGATCCTCACGTGCTCCTCCTGATGAATCCGTCTGGATCCTGCGCCTTAACCTTGAATGTACAATGGATACACACACTCTCACTCTCACACACTCATTCCTGTCTGACCTGTTCTTATCCATGGATCTACAGGGCGGCTCTCAAAATAAAATTCCTCCTCCAGATTATTTTTCTTGTGATCAGAAAATATACATGTTCTCAGAGAGAGGAATGCTCGGACCCCATTGCGACCTGGCGATTGCTGACTTCCCCCTCTTCTGTGTCTCTTATCCTCGGCTGTTTTGTCTTCTGTACTCTTGTTTCTGCTTGGCTTAGCTTTTCTGGACCTTTTACTTATTTACTTTGTAGACAGTTCTTGTGAAAGTTCAGTAGAAGGAACAACTTCTTTCACTTTTGTCTAACGTACTTTTACTTTCTTTCTGTTTTTTTTCCTACTTGAATTTAAATCTGGTGAGATGTTTGACATCATTCAGACAGACATCCCCCTCTCTCTCCCTCCCTCCCTCGTCCATCCATGTGAAGCTTTCATCATTGTGGTGCTGATGCATGCAGACCCTAACTGCTAGGCTATTTTCAGCCTCTCTTTCCCCGTCCTCTGTCCCCATTTCGCCCCCTCCTTTAGTGTTATTTTGTAGGAGATGTCTGCACTTTTGTAAAGGGCAGCTGACGGCTGGGCTGGCTGGTTTTCCCCTCCATGCCAGCATTACTTTTGGAGCTCCTTCTCATGCTAGGTGCCCCAACCCAGGGAAGTGAGGCAGCATAATGTGAGCCACTGGAAGGACGTAAAAATAGAAGAGGAAAAAAGTGCAGCTTTCTACTTTAAGAGTCGTTCTCGAACACCCTTTCACATCCAAGACTTTGGGAGTAATAAAAAGAAGAAGTTTGGCTAAGTAGAGCTGTAAATAAGCTGAATGTTGATATTCAATACATGATGGAAATAGTGTAAAAGAAAGCCCAAGTTGGTCTCTGCTAAAAAAAAGAAAGGCAGCATCGGACATTTTCATGATCAATTCATGCCGTGTAATAGTTCAACACTGAACATATTCATGAAAGTCTCCAAGGACCTGTTGAAATTAGTTCAGTCCAAAATATTTTTGTAATCCCAAAAACCTTCTTACAGTGTAGGAAGACAGGGAAAGCAACCTGTTCACATGAAACAGTTCTGACGTTGCTTTTTGAATAGCTGACTAATCAATTCAGTACTTCACCTTAGTCTGAAATACTCTGAGTCACTGGAGGGTCTCTGTTTGAGCCCAAACACATGGATCACCCACAGTGGTGAGAGAGAAATAAAACACACACACACACACACACACACACACACACACACACACACACACACACACACACACACAGACTATGTGAGAGTCATCAGCTCATCTCTGGTGGTCCTGTCATCTGCCCTGTGCTTCGTTTCCTCTCTGTGCGTTCCTTTACGGCTACAAAACTGCCAGAAAGCAGAAACACTCTTTCAACAGGTGATCAACATGGCTGCACAATTTATTGCATTTCCATTGCTGTTGTGATATGTGCATTTGCAATAAACCGTACTTTTTCTCAAAGAATGCTTCGATTATTTTATATAAACAGACGACTCAGCATGCGTTCACGTTCACTGTTGGATGGTGACTGTGGTGTAATGGTCATGGTCATGTAGAGCGAGCTATCGGCTACCCTCAGATGAACTGGCGACACATTTTTATTCAGATGGGACATGTTGCAAACAGATTTGTAAAACATGAAGAACAGCATATACACAAACTGTGAGTCATTGCTACGATGCATCACAGGTTTTTCTCACGTCGTGCAGGCTGGTCTGTACAATTGAATGTCTGACTCAGTTGTGTGTATAGTATATTCGAGTGGGTACATTCAGACACAGGAGCCTCACAGGAATCCCATAAACACTCTCGAGGTCATTTGTGCCCGGTGGAACATTGTGGAATACCGGGCATATTTTATGATCCAACCTTCAGCCGGCTCCTTCACTTTCTTTCTCCCAGCAGAGTCTGGGTTTATTTGTGAAGCTAAACCGATCTCGATGTCCAGCACCCTCCTCCCTACTCTCTCTCCTCTCTCTCTCCTTCCCTCCTCGGCAGAATATTTAAACATTGCATTTCAGATATTAAGCTGATGTCTGTGTTTCATTTCTTAAATGCGAGCTTGATTCTACAACTTCATTTAGCGGAGGCTTTTGTCCGAAGCAAAGTACATCTGCGATGAAGTACAACACAAGCAAAGAAAGGAGCTACAGGTTGGATTCAAACCCTGCTTGGAGGGCTATAGCCTCCGTACATGTGCCGTGTGCACGAACCACTACGCTGCGGGCACCCAGCTTGTTGATCTGAGATCATTTCCAGTCTCCTACATATGTGCATGTGTACATGCATCTTCTTGTAGCTATGACAACAACCAGATGTACGGATGTTGGTGGTGTGTGTCAGTGTGAGCTCAGGGCCTGTGGCAAAGAGTGGCCATGCCCACCCACTCAGACAAACTCACTTCATTTTTCACTCTCTAGTCGTCTACATGTTCCTCCCCTTTCAAAACCTCTCCAGGTTCAGAAAGCCTCCAGCTGCCTTTTCTTAGCTTTACTTGTCTTTAACATCTCTCTCTCTCTCGGTGTGGACTGGCAGAAGAATGCAGTTAAATTAGTGTGTTTTATCTCTTTTGCCAACCAGCTGCATCTGCGTCTGCAATCGCAGCCATGCCAAGCATGTGAGACACAATTGACCTTAAAAGGAAACAATAGCAGCCTATCAATTCTGCTCTGCCAGTCAAGGCACGGCTCACTCCGGCAGGGGCAGGGGAAGGGGCAGGGTCCAGCCCGCACATACAACTTCAGGAAGTGTTTGGAGACTGAACTTGAAACTTCTTGGCAAGAGAGAGGCACAGTGCACCAGGTTTCTTTTAATATGTGTATACCTTCTGCAGAGGGTTAGGGTTTTGATAGAGGGAAGAATAACTTGTAATCCGTTGAGAAATCCTGCATTTTTTTTAGATAACTTAATTTTGACCCCACCATGGAGGACTCAAAGCTGTTACAAACATTTATTCTCACTAAAAAGAAATAACTTAAGTGTGAATTGCCAAATGTGTAAACATAATACAGTAGCATAAAGATAAGCACCATGTAATCTACCTCCAGAAACCTGCTTTATTCCCAAAGACACACCCATAACTTTGGTGTCAAATGTTTGGTTTTAAAATAATCAAGTTAGAGGGATGATGGATGGATTTGACCTTTTGAGGACTTGACTTTTGACTTGTTTACATGCCAGTGTAGTCCTATTTTCTTAAGGTGTGTCAAAGCCATCAAAGGTGTTCCTTTTAAATTATAAGCTGTCACATAACTGTTGTTGTGCAATGAAAAATGGACACTAATCTTTGTAGTCAGCAGTACTGTGTCCATGTGTGTGTCTGTGTGTGCGTGTGAAAGACTCAGCTGCTGTTTGTGGAGCAAGCAGTGCTGGAGAGCTGTTACCCATTAGATATCAGGACAGGTTCTGCAGGTTCATGTAAAGTTATAGAGGTGGATGGTTTTTCTTATGACAGCTCATCAGCCTCTACAAAATAGTTACCCCGCCTTGACGCTCAGCTGGAATGCAAATGTCAGCAGGAGGAATGCTGCTCACAGTCTTTAGTGGCAGCGAATGAAAAATCAGCCTTGTGCTCTATTCTTCCCTGGTGTTCCCTCCTCCTCCTCTCTTTTGTTAGCTGCTTCTGTCTGCTACTTTCTGGATCTCTGCTTCCTGTCTCTTCTCCTCTCAGTGTGTCTGCTTACACTCTCTCTGCCCCGCTCTCTTTTTTCCCCCTCGTCTTTCTCCGTCTAGGCGTCCTGTTCACTGTGTTTGATTTGGGCATTCCTTGCCTCCCCGAGCAGACAAAACAACCCTAGACCTCTCTGAGCTGCAACCCCCAGTCCACGCACACACACACACAGACACAAACACACACACACTTTCCCTTCTGCTAATCACACACAGGAAATGGGCTTCCATGCAAACGAGGCCTGCCAGGCCAGAGGAGCCCAGGATGGAGTTTCAGGCCTTGAAAGTTTCTCCAGAGGAGGAAATTGAACATGAGCTCCCTCTTCCCCCTTTCTTTCATTCTCCCTTGTTTCCTCTCGTGTTTTACTCGACATGGTTCCTCTGTCCTCTCCTTTCTTTTTGACACTTCTTCTTTCCACGCTGCATTTGGATGCAGTTGCTGTGAAACATTTCTTGTCAACAATTTCCCCATATGTGTAAATCAATTTGTTGCAAGGGTGACAGATGTGAATTCAAAGCACGTGGGGGTAAAACCAAGCGGCAAACTCCGGTCATGAAAAATGAAGCCAATGTGGAAGTGCAAAATCCTACAGTTCTTCGAGTGTCCGCTTGAGGCTGGCTGCAGGAAGACCGGCAGTCACAAACACCGCACACCAGAAGAGCCCGTTTTTACAGCATTAACATGTTTACAGCCTGGTACAAAAAACCAAATAGGTTTGAAATGCCATTATTTTGCATTTATAAATAAAATTTTATAAAGTTTTATATATAATCTTTGAGCTGTCTTTAGCTGAGAGTACTTGAGGGTTTTTTTCAACCCCGCTTTTATTTTGAAATAAAGTAAGGACCTCCTGGCTGATCGAAGGTCAACATTAACTTAACCACGTAAAAAAGAACTTGTTACGGAAGAAAAAAAATGAAATGAAAACCACTCAAAGGAACGGTAAAAAGGTAAATGTTTGATGTTATAAGTTGGACATTATTTTGGACTCGTCAGCTGAGCTGTCTGAGAGTTTTTTTTAAAGTGAAAGGAGACATTCAAAGATGCAGCTGTGTCGTTCGTTTCCATCACTGTGACTACAGGGAGACACTGAGGACGCTCATCTACAGTGCATCTAAAGGGACAAAATAGCATGAGATTAATCCGGATTGAAGAAAATGTAATGCATTAATTTCAGACCGTAATGAATCGTGATTAACTAGTTAATGCTGACAGTCCGAGTTATAGTTTTTCCATTTATGGTTCTCTTCACATGACACACATGCTTTGTGGAGACTGGTTTTGGAGATAACACTTGATCTGGATCTGAGTTGAACACTTTATTTCAGAGACGTGTTGCAAAAGCTTGAACGGACACGTGTGGAAGCGCCATCTCACACTGTCTCAGTTTATTCTTCTGAGTAACGGACTGACTCCCCCCCTAAACCTGACATGCTGTGTGCGTGAGTGGGAGAGAGGGATGGGAAGGAGGCAGCTGTTTTTAGTTTTGTTTGGTTACGGGTTGGCTCACTGTCTGAATGAATAGCTCTGACCCCCCGTACACACACAGACACACACACACCACACAGCCCCACACTACACGTATAAACACAGACAAACATGTGGTCTCATGGTCGCTGGGGTATGTGGGATCTTCTGATTTGCAAAGAATGTGTTGAATCTAATTTGTAAGATCATACATTTAAATTAAAGTGAGAGCGTATTGATCACGCAGAGCACAAGAAGCTTGCTCTGCTCAAGCAGAATTACACATTTGGTAAAGTGCAGTGCTGAGGCGCTGTTGTGTTTGGTGAGAACGTCAGATGATTCAGCAAAAACCTGTCTGCTGCTGTCATGCTGCTGTGCTCATGAATTTAACATAATGAAGGAGCTGAAAGCAGAGCAGCAGGGAAGGCCTTCTTCCTATCAGGAAGATGTGCAAGAACAAATGGCCAGGATGAGACGGAGACAAGCTGAGAGTGGCAGGAGCAGCTCAAAGACTGATTCTATCAGGAGCTTCGTACATGATCCAAGTGTCTCTGAGCACTTCACCTTTACTTTCTCAGAAACAAGACTCTCAGTCAACAGAAAGATCTTTTTCTAATCATTTAAGCCCGTTTCACACAGAGACTCCTGACATTTTCTGGATAATGTCAGCACATTCAGGACCTAGTATTTGCAGTAATCTCCTTTTACACATGCACAGTAAAAGATTATCTGTGCTGGACGCGCTCTCACAACTTGTAATAATCGAGCGGTCCACTTAAGGCCCCGTGTCCACCTAGCATTTTTCTGGGCAGAAAAGTGCTGGCTGTGCGCTCGGGGGAGTGCTAGCGTGATGCGTTTGTGCGCTGATAATAAAAGCGCTGTCTTGGCTCTATAACAACAGTGGCTGTATGACCGACACTGCTCCTTTGCTGGATGTGGGTACAAAACACGATCTATAGGAGGCAAAGGGGAATATAATCCAGTGCCTTTCTGAAAAACTGAAGATTTCAACTTGAGCGCTTTGAGCAGTCGCACAAAAAGGCAGAGGGCGTGGAAAAAGGACGCTGGGCGCTGCGCTTTTTCTCCGGGCGTCCTCAAACGCTCTCTACTCATTGAAAACAATTGAAAGAGGACACTGGCGCTCAGAAACAATAATGCTAGGTGGACGGGGCCTAAGGCTGGCTACAAAAACCAAGGAATCCCAATAAGGTCCCATGATATAACGCCTGTTTTTACAGAAGAATCTTATACTTTTGAATACTGGCGCATTCATTTTAATTATGATTTTGATTATATAAATTTGTTAGAGGCGTGGCTAGTTTGACTGTTAGATGGGCGCATTGTAACTGTTTGACAGGAGGCTTATGGCCCACCTCAGCACCACCTCTTTGCCTGTTACTAGATCGATCCAATATGGCGACTGCCATCGTAGATCTTCATGATGCCTCTTCAGAAACGAGACTGGTGGTGAATGCAGAATATTACCTGCTGCATCTGCACTAAAACTCCACACAGATATTTCACTGACAAAAAAAAGAAAAAGCCTACATGAAGTCAGGTAAATGGATTCTGCTGGTTGCGTTCCTTTCACACCTGCACCCGGACAATGTCGACAAGTTTTCCTGAGTGCAGTGTTTATGTCAAAGGGTTGTTAAAGATGCCTGGGGAAGATATGCACCTTGTAGGGCTGAAGTTATTCGTCAAACAACAGTTTTGATTTATAAATCTTTAATACCAGGTACATTGGGTTCATTTTCTTTATCAGACGCTTAATGCGTTTCTGGAATCTTTTTCTCTAGAAAATTGATCTTTTGGTTATTGATGTTTTGTTGGTCCTTCATGAAAGGCCATTAAGACCTTCACAGAAACACCTGACATCTAGATCAGTGTTTGTCACACTCATTTAAACACGTTTTTGACGTTGAACCAAAGAGAAAAAATCCCTACATAAAACAATAAAGAACGTCAGCATCAGCTGCATTTACTCTTTCTGCCTCAGACAGTAACAGTCCTGCTTTACATGGGATCAACTCGAGGCTGACTTTCTCTTCTATCTCTTCTGTTCTCGAGCTTTTAAACATCTCACATGGTCTTCAACAGCAGATTGACTTTGTTTCGTTGTCACGAGGCCGATTTTTCAAACTTTCCATCCATGGTCCTTTCATTTCATGTAATGTTCTCTTATGATATGTTCCTGTACCAGAGTGTCTTGTTGCTGCTTACAGGAATGTTCCCTTTCTCAGCCCCACTCCTCCCCCCCCACCGGTCCCCCCACTTCCCTCTCTCATCCTTTAAATTCAGTCCAGACTGCAGTCTTAAATCTGGATTCTCTGTGCTTAACCAAACATATGGAATGCTACTGTAGTGGTATGCTCCAAGTCTGGTGTGTGTGTGTGTGTGTGTGTGTTTGCGTGTGTTGATGTGTGTGTGTTTTACCATGCACATGTTGCGCAGCAGATGAGAGCTTCTAGGATGATGATGATTATGATAATGGTGCGTGTGTGTTTATGTGTGTGTACCAGCGCCTCCCCAGAGAACTGAATAGGCCCTTCTGTTGTCGTGGCCAAACACTGCTTGTCTGCTCATGCATGAGTCTATTGCAAAGCCTCCGAAATGCGTCCCATATCTGAGCAGTTAGCTCATTCGTAGCCTGTTAGCTTGACTGTGAACGATCTCCCCTACAGTGACTGCATTGTCAGCCCGGCCGCAGGCCCGAGGCCTTGCCAACTGCCAAGCATAGCTATGGTGAAAGATGGCATGAGTGAGTGTGTGTGTGTGTGTGTGTGTGTGTGTGTGTGTGTGTGTGTGTGTGTGTCTTGATGTTATGATGATCGGTGAGTCATCTTTACTAACCTTGGGCCCCTGTTTGTGTGTTTCTAACCACAGGATGGAGACTTTGGAAAGAAGAGCATAACGTGAAGCACGCTAAAGGATGCATTAAAATGTAAGTGCACGCTTCCTGTAGTTTGTTTAAAGTGGATTTATTTCAGCTCTTTCCTGATTCAGCACTTCACCTAAACAGAGTGTGGTTAAAATGCATCAGATCAAAAGGAAGTAAAATATCTTAAAAACGTTTTTCATCTCGTAAAATAGATGTGATTTTTGCAGTTTAAGTTTGACTACTAACCCACTAAAAATGTTTAAAGGCTCTCATTGGAAAAGTTCAACATTAATGGTCACATGGTAAACTGTTTAGGTTATCAAAAGATTTCAGGACAGCAAACCAAAATCTTAAATGTTCACTTTTGTAACTGCCTGAAACGTCTGCAGCAATAAATAAAAAAAGTGTGGATTCAAGATTTGGTTCGCTGCTCTGAAATACTTTGGACACATTTTTTGGTTGACGATTCAGCACCGATTTAAGTTACTAAAGGCAAAAACCTTTTTCATAGTTAGGTTAACAATTTTTCTCTAACTGCCAATTTCCACATAGTCCGTGCACGCTGCGTTCCGTCAGCGTCACGGTTTTGCTCTGTTGGACGGCTCGTGTCCTGACCCACTGGGTCCGTTTCTGGAACGTGAGCGCAGCCATGAGCAGCTGTACACATGGCACAGGAGAACTACAAGATCACGTGAGAATAAAGAGAAAAACATGCAAACAACATGTTACTCTGTCTTTTTGAGGTTGATTTGTTGTTCATTCGGGGCCCATTTTGACATAATTTTGATAAAGGGATGGATAATATGGTCGAGAGTCTGTATATCGTGTTTTATTTTGAAATTGACCGGACCCTCTGTTCGTTTCTTTATCTGACTTCCTGTCCGGCTCGATCTCATCTGTCCAGCATGATGCGTGCTTGCAGCGATCTCCGTCGAATATAGACTTGCAGCATATTTGAAACGAAGTGTAGTGGCGCTGCTGACACACCGGAGACAGACCGCGACGCTCGCTGTGGAAACAGGAGCATTGACTAGAGTGGCAGCAAATGGCAGCATAATGCCTGCACGAAATTGGCAGTTAGAGGCTGTGATACGAACATGTTTATTTAATCCAAAAATGACTATTTGTGCTTTTAAAGACGACTTTCTGCTAACAATTGAACCATCATCCTATTGATTCTGTAAAACGTTATTTCCAGTGTCAGAGCTGCTTTTTGTCCCTTTGATATGTTAACAGAAGTGGGGAAGTCATGCTCCTCCTGTTTGACATTTCTGAACGAAAATCCCCTTTTGACCTTTTTTTTTTTTTAACAAGGCCAGCTGTTTCCTTATTCTACCCAGCAGCCGGGAAATGCTAAGCTAAGCTAGCCGCTCTCGTGATCCAGCTGTGTGCTGAATGCACGGACATGATAGTAGTGTCAATATTTTCTTGAGTGGAAATAAATCAATAAATAAAAACAGAATCTCCCAAAATGAACAATCTTTAAAAGGATGCATGGACCTTCATCTGTCCTTTTTTTTCTTTTAATGAGAAAGAGGACGAACGTGACTTTTTTTAAATGTAGAGAAATACTACTAAAGCTGTAAACTTTGAGTTTAGGAGTTCACTTGTGTCAGATCACTGTCAGACAAAATCGATTCCCAGCTTTCAGAATGTTTTAATTTCCCTTCACTGCTCCCTCCTCCTCCTTCATTCCTAAACCTCTTTTACTGCTCTCCTCCTCCTCCTCCTCATCTTCCTGCATTGCCCACCTTTTCCTCCCTTCCTCTCCTCCTTGCTTCTTCCGCTCCTCCTGTACTCTTTGTGAGTCCATTTCCTGTTGGGCACAAAGACCGGCGCCGCAGTTCCTTTCCTGTAGCCAGAAGTCACACAGGAGTGGCACACACACACACACACACACACACACACATACATCGTGCATACATGCTGTACCGTGTATATACTGTAACAAATGGTCCAATGTAAACGTAAACATTCACACTGCTTTTTGGGACAGCAGCTTGTGTGTGTGTGTGTGTGTGTGTGTGTGTGTGTGTGTGTGTGTGTGTGTGTGTGTGTGTGTGTGTGTGTGTGTGTGTGTGTGTGTGTGTGTGTGTGTGTGTGTGTGTGTGTGTGTGTGTGTGTGTGTGTGTGTGTGTGTGTGTGTGTCGGTGTGTGTGTCGGTGTGTGTGTCGGTGTGTGTGTGTGTGTTATCAGGCCAGGTTAGTCAGCAGAGGCTCAATATGTGTCATCGTCTTACGAAATGTTCTCAGCTATCTGCAGATTAAGGTCAATATGTGGCCAAGGCGTGTTCAGTGTGTCTTCACTTAGCTTCAGAGACATTTGTTTATTATTCCGGATGCTACCTCACATCCTGCTCGAGCTGAAATCATCCCTAAAACGGAACTAACAACGAGTGTGAGAACTGACAGGAA
Source organism: Tautogolabrus adspersus (assembly GCA_020745685.1). Taxonomy (NCBI): domain Eukaryota; kingdom Metazoa; phylum Chordata; class Actinopteri; order Labriformes; family Labridae; genus Tautogolabrus; species Tautogolabrus adspersus. The sequence continues at coordinate 23,266,110 of CM036552.1, forward strand.
AACAGGAAGAAGAGCTTCTTGTGTTAAGGCACATCCCTCTTGTTTTGAGATTCTCATCATAGGGAGACTGAAACATTTAAAACATGAATGTCACTGAGTGTGCATAAGGCCCTGTGTCCATCTCACTTTTTTTTTTTCTGAGCACTAGTGTCAATCGTTTTCAATGAGGAGAGAGCACCGTCTTTTGCTCGCTCTGCCGCTTTTGTGCGGCCGCTCTGAGCGCTTGGAGTTAAAAATCTTTCAGCTTTCTAGAAGGGAGCTGTTGATGTCACCGTAACCCTAACCCTGTTTCCAAAATATCACAACCTATTCCCCGTATTTTTGTCCCCTACGGATCGTGTCTTGTACCCACATCCTCTTTGCTCCGTGTCTGCTGGGGTAATAAACAACGGAGCAGTGTTGGTCATACTGCATTGTTTTATGTAGTGGTCAACAGACCGTTGTCATAGAGACAAGACAGACGTGCGTTGCTTTTCTTCTCAGCGCACAAACGCTTTATGCTAGCGCTCCCAAGCACACAGCATTATTAGACAGTTAGCTTAGCTTAGCCTGGAATAAATACAGGCAGCAGAAGGAAGCAGCTAATCAGGCTTCATCTTAGACTCTTTTTTTTAACGCTTTTAGAGAGATATTTAATAAAGTGCAAATGTGGAAGAACCTTGACTTCTTTTAAAACATTGATTTAGCCTAATGCTGCTCTGTCTCATGTTTTAGCTTCATGCAAACTGTATTCTTGCTTATTCTAAAGAAACCTCTAATGCTTAAAGCTATTTCTCTTTCTGCATGCACTGAAGGTCATTAACTGACACCATTTTACATGCTGATGTTTAAATCCCTGTTTGGTATCCTGTTCAAATATCAAAGTGCTTGTGAGCACCTCTAAATGCATGATGTAAGCAGCTCCGTTTATCTGTTGTTTCTTCTGCAACACATGCTTACTGCTATGTCTACCTTACAGAAGTAGTGCCACCTTTATATAACTGTATTATTCAGTATGCCTGATACAGCTTCATCATTTTACCTCCTGCTACCTCCCCTGCTGTCCTTTCATCCCTCCCTCCCTCCCTCCATCCTGCAGCCAGTGCTGCATTCCTGCTGCAGTAATCCACTCTGCCAGCTACAGTACCTGCTCTGCATTCTGTGGAGTCACTCCCCATTTTTCACTCTCTATCTCTCTCTGCTTAACTCGCATTATTACACACTTTTTTCCTTCGTCTTAGCTTTTCTGCTGCTCTTTCTCTCTCTCTCTCTCTCTCTCTCTCTCTCTCTCTCACTCTCCCTCACTCTTCCTTTCTCTCTCTTCTGTTTCGTCCTCATCAGAGAGCCACTGAGGTCTCAATTCAGCCGCAGCAGGCTGCTGATGCCAAGGCTCAGGCTGTTGAAGCACCGCCAAGCTCTGCCAACCAGGCCCAATGTGTGTGTGCTCTGTTTTAGTATGAGATAGAAGTGAATGAGCCAGGCAGAAGGTTTAAGGGCCATATGTTTAAAGCTATTAGTGCGCCTATGAATCATCTATCTATGCAGGCAGTTTTCATCAGCCATCGGGAGCTAAAATTCCCAATCCATCATCAGCGGAGATTTTGATGATCTGCTGTCATCGCCTCCTCTCTCGGGTACAGTGGAAAGGACATGAAAATGCAGCAGGAAGGTCCGGGAGTGAGGATGACGGGCAAGGGAAGGAAACAGAGGAATGCTGCAGCTGAGAGGGGGGAGGGGGGATGGGGGAGCATTTTAAGGTAGAGGTGACATGAAAGAGGGAAGACAAGGATGGAGACTGATAGAAAACAGGAGAGAATGAATGTATCAGGACAGTTGCTCTTGACCTTTACTGGGGGGGGGGGGGATTATGTCTGGACTCGACCCAGACTTACAGTATGTCATTCAGACCAGATCGACTATTTGCCACCTCAGATCTCCAGTATCAGGCAGCATTAAGCTCATGTTGTACCTGCACAACACACAATACAGTTTCCATAAGCCTCAGCTGTCAAAAGGACTTACAAGTATTTCTAGCCAACACTTACTTCGATGTTTAAGTCAAGTCACTGTTGTTAACTACCTTAAGATCCAGACACACTTTTGATACCGATTTTTTTTATCCAAAAAGTACGCTGTGTCCTGTATAGCGGTGCAACCAATACACTAGTACAAGACGCTGAGACATGCGCTGTCGTGACCACCACCATCACCAACTGCAAAGCGACGAGGCGCAAATGGAAATTCACCCAAATTCATTGTGTATTGCAAGCTGCCGCTTTGCTGTGTAAAGCATGCTGGGATACAAAGGTTACCGATGTGGGCCAGGCTGGCGGTGTCCAGCTTTTTTTCCTCATTAGATCATAATCGTGCACTGAAAGATCAAAGTGGCTTACTGTTAAGTAAATAAACTCTGTGGAGAGCTGGTTTGATTGAAAGGACGCCTCAACAAGTGACCAGCAGAGGTGGGCAGCGTGACTCTTGGAAATATGACACAGGTTATGGGTTGGTACTTCACAACTATCAGAGTTGAGAGCTCAACTTCCTTACCGGTAGCTAGCAGGATTGCTAACTCCACATGGTGGAAACAGATGGTAATAGAGGGAGTAACAAACCTGCAGGGAAACTGCACGTTGTGGACAATTTCCACTGCTTTCAAAAAAGTTTAAACCGTTTTTCGCTTTGGAAAACCCCCAGAAACAGACTGTGTCTTATATACCAGCACGACTTTTATTCTGGGAAGAATATAAATTGCTTGAAGAAGGATTTAAGTGAGCTAGTTGGCTAAAATTAGTGCAACTGAGCTCCCTGAGAAGCCCCACTGAATATTGTTAGATACAATTGTCAGTTCTGATTGCAAGATATGACCTCTGTGGATAATTAGTCTCCCATTTTAAGACCTCAAACTGCAGAACGATTATCATTCATCATTGAAACAAGCCCTACACCTGCAAACAAGCTTGCAGCGGGTGATCTCGGAGCATTAAACTGAAGCCCGGTGGCTGCTGAAAATCTCTGTTTCAACACTTGTTTTTCATGACACTGATTATTTGAGTATTCATTTGTTTTAGAAAGGACACCTTCTCCATTGATCAGAACCCCAGACGACTGCTGACATTTAGATTTAATTTCCCACTCAAGTCATTTCTCAATTTTCTAAGGAAAGCAAACCTGTTTATAAATGCAGTCTAATCCAACACCATCATTGGATTGATATAACATTATAAATCACAGCTGAGAGTAAACAACATGATTTTTTAGCCTTCCCTGAGACAGACTTTTGTCCCTCTCTAACTCCTTCCATCTGGGATGAGTGAAGACCGGATGTGCGGAAGACGTCCCCATAAATCTACTCTGATAAGCCTGTTAATGCATTTGTGCGCTCCTGCAGCACCTGGTCAGTAGTTACATTTCTCAGAGTTTGAGTGTACGTGTCGGCAGATGCTTCATGTGCAACAATTCCTTTAGGAGGCTGCAGATGTGGTGTGTAGCTTTGTTATTATCTGTAATTAAACATAACCTTTTGTGAATGTTTGTCGAGCAAACATAGGATTACTCTTCGAGTTCAATAAGAAGCTCTCATTGTGTAACTTTATTTAGGCTGTGCAATCCTCCGTCTACTAAATATCCGTCTTATTTAAGACAAATAAGTAATATAGGGAGGAGGTAATGAGTGAGTAGAAGCCAAATATCTCTGTCATTTTCTGTTCTTATCACTCTTTCTTTATCTCGCCCTTCACTTTTGTCTGTCTGCCTCGCCTCGTTCTGACTCAGACTTGTTCGCAGGCTGTAAGTGCCCTGTGTTGACTCTAACAAGTGTCATCATGTTGTGTTGTTTTCATCGTCCTCTTATCAGTGTGAAACGATGACACACACATTCCTCCCCGAGCGGTTCATCGTCTCACACAGCAGCACAGATCTGCACGCACTTATTCAGTCATATAACGTTTTTGTGCTGACGTGTGCTGCTGATACCTGAGAGTGCCTGAACAGCTGTTGAACATATCTTTAAATAGGTGGCTAGTGCTGGAAAGAAAGCTGTGTGATTGTGAGGTCAAGGAGTTTCTCTGAGGTTCAGTTCTTCAAAATGATGCCCTTTAGGTGTCAAAATAAGCTCACGTAAAGGTCAATGATCTTGGACCTGTTCTGAAGCCTCTGATCGTGTCTCTAGATCTCCGTTTGTTACATTGTGAGGGCGTTAGGAATACCTTAAAAGAGCACTCCCTTCATTTAACAGTCAGTAGCATTGTTCGTTTCTGCTTGTAAACACAACATTCAAACTTGGCTCACTTGGTCCCTCCTCCTGGGCTCATCATCCCGAAAAGCGCACACTCACTGCAGGAAGTAGTGTGTACGTTTACTGCTCGTACCTACACTGCAAGTTACCTGAGAATATTACATTTGTTGTAATGGAAAAGCTGATTGTTTAGAAAGCTAACCTCCGGTGTTTGGCACCAGCCTCTCCAACAGAGAGCGGGCCAACTCCTCGTCCACGGCTGAAAGCCAACAACAAGGTTCACCCTCGTTTTGGAACGAGCTGTATACGCTTGGCATTTCACCTCACTGTGATTACATTTTGTCTTCTTCTCCGCTGAAGTCCACGTCCGTCTTGTTCGCCGATTTGAAATCATGTCCAATCCCTGAATTGTATCCACTCCTGAACTTGCCTGTGCGCTGTCACTGGCTCAAGGAAACACGACAGCTCCCCGCCCAGAAAAGTTCAGAGTCAACCAAAACATCAGAATCCAGACAGACGACAGAGGACAGGGTCTCTGCAGACCCAGTCAGCACCACACATGTATGAAGGCCCAGACTGTCTGTATTGAAATTCTCAGGACAAAGCTGCTGTCTCTAGCTTTAAAGAAGTATTTCACAGGACGAGTAAGGATTTCCTTTAAGTGATAACAAACCCTTTTATTTGTAATTGTGACACAGTAAGTTTGATGTTTGCACAACAGCAGCAGATACGTAGATTTAATGGTAAGCCAATATTTATAGACTTCTTGGATTGTTTGATGTATTTCCCAGACAGACACGTTTTTATAATCAAACAAATAAAGAGGCATTTTTAAAAACGTCATCCTTTTATTGTAGCCAGAACCAGTTGTCCACCTGTTGAAATCTGTTGGCCTAAAGGGCTGGCCGTCTATTTTCTAACCTTCTAATAACTCATTTATGTTTTTGACTTTCTTACCATTAATATAAATTCACTTGATCAGTTTTTCAATTGGCTAATTCAGGATTTTTACGACTGTCACTGAGCATGCTTGTTGAGGTTCCTCCTCTCTCTCACTCTGTTCTCTAATCATTTCTAATCACAACTCTTATTAATGACACGGTGCTGGGGTTGAACCTACTGGAGTCCTTCTGTCTGTCGCTTTACAAGCGGGACTTCCCACACTATGTAAGAGTTAAGAGAGTTTGATGACCTTTGAAATCTGAAACTCGTTTTACAAATGACTGATCATTAACATTTTAGTATCTCTTCTTCTTCAACACATTGCTGTTTCAATCACATCTATTCAGCAGCAAAACGTTACTCTCTTCTTTCATAGTTGAGTCAAACGGTGACGTTCAGTTCTAAATAACAGAATCTGCTGTCCTAATCAGGGCCTCACTCCTGTTTGCCCCTGAGTCTTGTGTCGGGTGTTTTACATGTTTACAGTGTCAGTGACCTTTGACTCCAAACACAGAGGGCAGTGGGATGAGGACATGCTGCAGTAGAGTCGGGTAATATTTCATGGAGGGAAGTCACACAGAACATAAATCTGTGTGTTCACATCGATACCAAGAATGTTGCCTAACTTCTTTTTGTAAAGCACTCGTGCACGTGAGCCACACAACATTAAAGAGCAATGCGTTTTCATACGTATTTTTTTTACTGTTAATCAGGATTCGATTAAGCATAGTAAACAGATTACATTTTTTAATCGCAATAATAAGGTACTACTTTGTCCCTGTAAGTGCACCGTAGTAAAGCCCCCACAGCTTTTTCCAGCTGCTGCAGTGAAGGAATCTCTCCATCTGTTCAGTACACTGAATCTCTCTCTCTCTCTCTCTCTCTCTCTGCATCCATCCAGTACTCTGAATCTCTCTCTGCATGCCCTGACAGATATTCTGTTTCCATCAGCTCATTTCATTGAAGTTGCCCTACATCTCCTTGTCTGCAGCTCTGCCAGAGGACTAGCTAGCAACTGACTGGCTAGCATTTTTCGTTAGCTGCTGTCTTAAGTAGAGCATCTACTATCCCTCCCCTGGTCTGCTTCTTGGTCCCAGCAACAGTTTCTGTTTGATGTAATCCTGCGTGTAGAGCGTGTTTCTGATCAAGAACATGCTCTACTTTTTCTGTTATGCCACCAAGATCAGGAGCCAGGCCGGAAAGCTCTAAGGGCTTTGAGTTTGATTCAACGTCTTCAAAGTTACAACTGCAATTAGGTCAAAATCAGACGAGCCAAGAAATGTAGTGTATGTGTAGAAGCATCATACTGATTCCTGATGAGATACTGTCAGTCCTGCCACCCCTGTATTACACTCTCTTCCTCATTCCCTTCACCATATTCCCCTCCCTCTTATCTTCTTATCATGCCCCCTAACATAAGCCGGGGCGCGTTTTAAGCCCCACCAACAAGACTCTTGATCTAGGCGGACAGGGGAGGGGAGGATAGACCTAGAAAAGGATTCAGGTTATTGAGCTAAGTTGAAGGAAGGACATAACTTTCCAGCCAAGCTATAAAACTTAAATGTTGGTTGACTTTGACCTCACAGGGCCGAAAGTCCTGTCAAGGTTTATCCCACTTTCTTTGTGATTGAGATCAAGCTTGCAGGTTTCTGTGTGTGGAATGACATCTCCTTTTCTTTTGTGTTTTTAATACATTGAATAGTTGTCTTGAAATGGCTGTGATACCTCTATTGGGAGGCCTATCTTTGATATTCTTAATGAATCTATTCAAATGTTCTGGCCCATCATTGGTAGATATTCTGAATCACAGCATACACGCTACTGTCTGAGATGTTCTCATTTCATATGGTCGTCTATTCAGAAGACATTTGAACATAAGTGTTGGTTGGTCGTCGGCTGTAGTCTTTGCGGTGTGTTCTAGTGCAACTTTTTGACCAAGACAAAGGTGTTGTGAGGCGACGTGAGGCGACGCCACAGTGGGCCTTCGTCACCACTAGTTCTTTGCCGTCTGCTCAGTGCGTCAGAGCCTTAACAGAGAAAAACTGTGATTGTTTAATCCATTTTTATTTTGCTTACAGTCTGTTTCAAACCAAAAGAAAGGGAAATAATGTGACTGAGAAATAGTTTCAGATTGACAGGACCTGCTTTGTCTTTTAAGGGGTATGTGGTGAACTTGCATGTCTTCAAGTTAAATAAACAAATCTATTTTTCTACCACGGATGACATTTGTTTACCCACAATATCACCACATTTAAATACTTAGAATGTGAGTGGTCATGTCACCCATGAAGTTTGGGAAATATCCAACGACGTAAGGTATACATCCCCTTCCCAGTTTAGCTCGTTCTAATCAACCAGCTTTGTGGACTTTCATTCCTTTTACGTTTTTCTGCTTAAATGCAACGCCGCCCTTCGATTCTTACCATTTCTCGAGGAAAGGTGCAAGTCTGTAAGGGTGAAAAAAAAGGCAGAAAAGAGTGACATGACAGCACAGGAAACGACAAACTGAACATTATGGGATGCTGGTTTTCTCTTTCTTGGAAAAATGGAAAAAAATACAGCCAAGCATCAAGTCTCCACCATCTTGTGGCTTCCAGATCTGCGCCAGCATCCATCCACTGCAGCCGTTCCTCCTCACACAAACACACGCTCGCATACACGAGGAATTTGAAACAAATTCATGTACGCAAACTGACAGTAACCCCCCTACATGAAGATGTGGTTAAGACATTTTGATTGGACTTGGGCCCTTTTATTAACTACCGTTTATGAGGCAGAAGAGCTTCAAACCCGTAAGTTCCAACCTAACGTCAAGTGCAAGAAAGAGGGGATTTTTTTTTCCTTTTTCTTTCCTTCCTTCTCACTTTCATGGAGAGAACAGAATGTACTGAAGGCAACAGGCAGGCAGGCAGGCAGGCAGGAAGAGAGTGGCTAAAGCCCTAATGATATGGTGTATGATTGTAACCTTGGTTTTTTGTGTGCGAGTGTGTTTGAGAGGGAGAGCAAGCAGAGGGGATCGGCCTCCTCTTCGACGTTATAACTTGTACTTCCAAGTCAGTTTGGCAACTTTTGGTGGAGGACAAAATGTAGCCCCTCGTTTTTTTTTATGTCTTTGTCTTTCCCCTCCTCTCACATGCATCACTGTCCAGCTCCCCCATTGCAAGTTTAACCATTTCAGAACACATACCTTCCCTCATTTTCACTTTTGAGATGTGAAGCATGTAACTAAAATAAATTTCACTTTAAGCAATCTAGAGATTTTCCTCATCACAGTGTTGTCTGGATTTTAGTTTGACCGGTTTTCTGCGTTCACCACCTACAGCAAAGGAAAGCTAAAGCAGAACCAGTTCAGACCTGCAGATTTAGAGATGTTGATGTTTCCACCTCAAGGCATAGACAGTAAGTAGTGCAGTGTTCAGTTCATTTAAACTTAGCAGTTGATTTAGTTTACACCCCTGACACTATACTCTGTGGTTATCAAATGGGTTCCAAGCATAAATGCAGCTGGCAAAACATAAATATGATGACTGGAGGAGACAAGATGGCGCCGCTCACTGGATTGGTAGTAACAGCTTCCATGGGTGTTTTGGAGAAAAGTCCCTGGTCATGCTGTCCCTCAGAGTGTCTTATCCGGTTGTGGATATCCCACCTGTCCTTATAAGGAAGCTTTTGCTCGGGCCATTCATCCTGTGTGGAAGAAGAGAAACCGCTTCTGGTACTCTCTAAACACAGAACCTCGTAGACATATATGAAGAGATAGTCCAAAGCTAAGTGTATTCTGGATGCCTACGTTCTCGTACCAATGTCACTGGGACAGCAGAAGTTAGTGAAGGGTCAAACAGAGAACTTCCTGTCCATATTTCAGGAAGTGAAAGGTGCTAGAGTCACAGCCCTGGTAGTCAGGGCTCATTTTAAGCTGTTATGAGTGCACATGGGGACATGTGTTTTACAACACATGCCATAAAAGCTTAGATAATATTTTTCTTTCAGACTTAAAATTCAAACATCTTCATTCATGTATGCCACGTTTGGGACAATTCACCTTTCTTGAACACAACGACGAGAATCTGTTAGGAAACTGTCGTCCAATTTGTCCTGATCCAAAACCTCTTAATATACTCCCTGGGGCTTCTCAGAGAGAGGGTTTGGGAGAGTCTCTCAGTGGCCTGCTCAAGAGCATACAGGGAGGGAGGGAGGGGGGCAGTGCCCTGGTTAGACCAGCATCAGGAATGTGTATGCATAAAGGGGGGCAGTCTCACAGCTCCTGCCCTCACCCAGGTTTTTGTCCAACTGCGTGCAGAACAAGGGAATAAAACTATCTTTAATTAGCGCTTATTCCAAATACCTCTGTATCCCGCTTCCTGTTAAACATCCTTTCCTTTTATCTCTATGTGTTTAAGTCCTCACACCAATTACTTCTCTTGCTACGGTCCTAAAAATATGATTGAAATGATTCACGAGCATCAAGGTGTGTGAAGTCAAACAAATAAAGGGGATATTAGGGTTCATGGAAACCTGTTAATGGGGGAAATGGAAATTCATGGTGTAGGTCGAAAGTCTGATATCCTACAAGCCTCCTTTCATTCTCCACCACCACCCTTCTAATTTCCTTCTTTCTTGGCCCTGAATGTAACTAATGAGATCCCAGCCCTGTGATAAGCGAGTCAGGTATGTTGATTGGTTTGGCAGAGGGGCTCCTTTGCCAGAGTCGCTTTGCACGCACCGCCGCCCCTTAAAAATGCCCACTTGGCCGTGCTGGTGTGCGTGTCTGTGAGAAATGGAGGCGGGGAGATGAGTGAGGGAGGTAGAGAGCTGGCAAAGAAATAAAAGGAAGGGTAGGCAACCTGCCAAGACAGGAGTAGCTGGACATAGGGATACACCACTTTTGACTAAGATGAGGCTAAACCAAAGCTGCTCCCAGAGCTGTTGGAGAAGATAGGAGCTTGTAACCCAACTGAGATAATCACAAACATGTGCAAGGCAAAATAAAAAGGAAAAACTTGAAGGATGGTTCTTTACAGACTGGGTACCAAATTGGCAAATTAGAGTTTTGGTGTCCAACTTTTCCACTTGGGGCTCTTCGTTTACAGATGTTTTTTTAAGCCTTGTCAGAGGTTACATTTTCACGATGGTGCATAGTGCAGTGTGAGGAACTGTCACGAAGAATTGATCTGCTGCTATTTAAAAAATGTTGTGCCAGTGAGCACTCCCTGGTTTTAATACACATGTGGGATATTTTCCATTGGGTTTTTTTTTGTATCCACTGGAACAGGAACAGTCAGGACAGGTTTGGATCACAGCGAACACCTCACCTCACTGACAACAAAAGAAAAATTGCTCTACAACTCACCTAACAAGCCACAGCTGGGCAAAGCTAATGCAACACAAAATGACTTTATTGAGTAAAGTGCTTTGGCACGCAAGTAGACAGCGAGGCGAGCAGTTTTCTCTTTAAAAAATGTGCCCCATTTGTCTTGTTCCCTTCTCTGTCTTCAATCCATGTAAGTCTTTTACTCTGCTGAGAGGATTACCAGACCACTAGACCTCATGAAAGAAAAGAATAATTAAAACTGTGCAGCTAAACGCTTTGATATCACATTGTGCTTTTTGATTAAGTAATAGCTGCCACATTGGCTTTCAAAGCTTATTGCTTTAGTTTATGTTCAACAGGATGTTTAATGAATTGTGGGGAGAGTGGTTTGTTCTTTTTACACCAAATGAAACGAAAGGAAATATTTGAAGCTAGGCCCGAGTCGATCATAATAACAAGCTGTACCTTGTATATTGTGTAAACACAGAGTTCTTGCAGATAAAACGATTGAGGATATTTATTGCATCGGTTGATGTTTTTACAGCAGTAACAGTAATTTACTGTAGATGAAACATGCTGTAGACTCTATATGCAGTGGTTTGTAGCCTCAGACAGGCAATCTTTGAACATGAGGCAGCAGACGTGGGGGGGGGGGGGGGGGGGGGGGGGGTAAAGAGCTGGTTTTTAGGGGGGCCGATAAGTGATGATGTGTGCAGATGTTGTGTCCTACCCTCAGGTCGATGTTCCCTCGCGGTCAGTGAGGGGAGCTAAGCAGAATGATTAGGCTGGGGGAGGGGAGTAATAGGATTTAGAGGGAATAGAAAAGGCTGCTACCTGAATCATGCCTGCGATAGAAGCTTGAGTTGTGGATCTTGGGTTATTGTTTATTTTGTCTGCATAAAAGTCTCCGTAGCCTAATAAACACCTTCTTTTCATCAAGTCAGTTCCAAGTGGCCATGAATGATGTAGTGTGTTGTGACTGGGCCTGTGATGTAGTGGTTGCTGAGGGGATGGCTGTGTGTGTGTGATGAGGGTTTGGAAAGGAGGGCAGTGTTATTGAGTTTTGCTGATGTAAGCAAAAGCAGGCAGGCAAGCAGAAATCAATGTCGGATACAACAGAAGGAAGACGATGTGTGTACGTGTGTCCATCTTTGTGTGGACGTCTGTGTTGTTATGTTGAAACCCTTATACTCACACACATGCAAGGAAAGCCACCCCCATCTCCTCCGAAGGACAGGCAAGGTGAAATATAAGGTGCTTCAATCACAAAAAGGAAGAGAGGTGCAGAATATATGATGTCTTATTCATGAGCACGTAAAGGACACCTCTTCCCATAGATACGGTACTAAATCATCATAGTCATTGTTGCTAGGGAAGCTGTATTGTGTCTGTATGTGTTTGTGTGGAAGGTGCAGTGTCTCTGGTCTTATCTCATTGTTTGTGTGTCAACAATTCATTGTCAAATGACTTGGTATGCTGACTGTGTTGTGATTCCTTCCATGTGCATTCCTACTCTTCACTTACCGTGCTACGTTTTGAGAATGTAAATGACTGTCATTGACAAATTAGAGGTGACTAAGTGTTATTTCCTCTCTCCCTCCTACAGATGACAGACTTGTCTGCTAAACACGACTCTGAGAGGACTTCAAAGTTTTAAAGGGACAGTCACAAAAAAAAAACACACAACAGGGTCCGCTTAGGAAAAAAAGAGTTTTTCTTTGAGCAGCCCAAGGATATGACGCCAGTACCACACAAATGTGGGCCTCCAAAAACGTTGTGATCAAATAATCTGAACAGAAACACAGACACAACACATATAAGACAAAGAACTATAGCCATGTCTGACCATAAAGACATTACACATCGCCACCTGCGGAACAAGCTTCAGAGTCTTGGAAGGAAACTGGATGAACTGGAAGAAGCAACTATCAAGCTGCAGAAAGCTGAGGATGAGCTACTTGACCTGCAGGTAAAAACTGGTTCACTTCTGAAGATGTGTTTGTTTGTGTACTTGTGTGGAAAGAGGGGAAAGTTGCATAAAACAATTAATGTGTGGTTGTCTCTTCTGCAGGACAAAATCATCCAGGCAGAAGGCAGCAACTCATCCCTGCTCAATGATGTGGAGGTCTTGAGGAAAAGTCTCTTGAAGGTCCAGGGAAAGGATGAGGAGGTACGCAAAGCTGAGGACCTCTGCCGCACAGTTAGAGAGAAACTGGAAGAGGAGGAAAGCCTCACGAATGAGCTCAAGGCTGAGATTGAACGTCTCCAACGGAGGATGGCTGAACTGGAGAAACTGGAAGAGGCTTTTGGGAAAAGCAAGTCCGACTGCAGTCAGCTCTGTCTAAGCCTCAACGAGGAGAAGAACTTGACTAAGAAGCTCTCATCTGAGCTGGAGGCCCTTAAAGCTCGTTTGAAGGAGGTGGAAGGGTCAGAGACAAAGCTTGACAAAGCAGAGCAGGCTTTGGCTATGGAGCTTGAGAAACTCAAAGGATTCACCCAGACATTTGTGAGTGAACGTAAGAGGCTACTAGAGAAACAAAGAGAAGACGAGAAGACCATTCTGAAGCTTACTGAAAAATTGGAGCACCAGAAGAACCGCCTTGGTATGTCAGCAGACCCTGCTCGTCCAGATTTCATTAAGTCTCGAATTGAGGATGAGCTTTCATCCACAGGGCTCCTAACGAGTAAATTGGCGGGCCGCAAGAAGAGCATTGACTACTTGAAGATGTCCAGTGACATCGGTCTTGTGAACAAATCTGAGAACCAGAAGAACAGCAGCCTTGAAGGATCGCAGGAGGAGGACAATAAAGTAAAGGAGCTGACACAGGAAGTAGAGAGGCTGAAGAACCGCCTTAAACAGTTAGAGATAGTGGAGGAGGATCTAAAGAGCTCAGAGTCCAAAAATGTCGAACTTCATGAGAAGTTCCAGATTGAACGAAACCGGGCTCGCCAACTGGGCGAGCAGGTGGAACAGCTCAGGACGCAGCTCTGCGGAAGGGGTGGAATAGGAAGAAATGGAACCAGTAATGTGGATAAGCTTGGCAATGGGAGCACTAACGTTTGCCCCAACAGTCCTGCTAAGTTCCTGGAGAATGGCAAAGCTGAGAATGAAGAGATCATGGTGAAAGGAGGTTTCAGGCAAGAGAAGCCAAAATATAGGAGTGCTGCAACTGTCTCAGAACCAAGTTCCCCTAAACACAAGACCAGGGAGCTCTCTCCTCAGCACAAGAGAGAGCCCAAGTGTAGGAGCAAAGACCTGAGCCACTCAGAGGAGAGCTCTCCTAAGTCTGTAAGGAGAGCCCTCAGTCCCGCTCACAAGATCCGAAGGACACCTAAAACCCCAACTACTGCAATTTCATCCGATAATGGACTAAGAGACACAGGACGAGGAGCTGAAGAAAAGACAAGAGGAGCACATCTTTCCTCTGTGAACACATCTAGTGATACTAAAAAAGCGTCTGTTCTTAGTCGCTACCCCCCAGCAGCCAACGACCAGAAGCCCCTGAGGACAGCTCACAAACACACTGATGGGGAGACTAAAAAGAGCAGATTAGAAAAGATTTCAAAATTATATGTTGGCAGTGATAGTGAATCCAACAACTCTGATGTAGTGCCTGAAAGTTCTAGTAACATGAACAGTATTTCTGCTTTAGAGAAGGACACAGCATCTGCTTCAGATCAGGAATCAACAGACCAGGTTCAAGAATCTGTCTCTGCTTTGGTCGCCTCCAACCCCTCCAAAGCCAATGGATCCTACACAGCCTACAGATCCCAAGTCACTCCACTTCTGCCTAGCGACCAGGGATCAGAGGGCCATTCATCTGCCTCTGAAACCGAATCAACTGGTTCAAGGCCCTCTGAACCAGAGCCTATAACTGAGACGACTACTTCAACTGTGAGCAGTAGGACTGCAGCCTCGAGGTATCCTAGATACTCCCATGTCCATGACTCGCACTCAGAGGGTTCTTCATCCAGGAGCTCATTTGATGAGGAGCTCCACAGCAGAACACCATTAGCTGAGGGAGGCCACCAGGGGGCGACGCATACAGCATCAGGGATTGAGATCCAGCGAGTCTGCAGCCCACGGGAGGCGCTTAGGTCAAAAGCTGTCATCAAGCCTGCGATAGTCGAGATTGACCGGAAGGAAATGATGATGTCAGAAACTTTGGCTACAAATGGCAAACCCAAAATATCCACCAAACCAATGGTGACCACCACGAGTAAAATGACCAGTAGTATAACCATCTACCCCAACGACCCAAGCTCCTCCAGAACCAGCAGTCGCAGCAGCAGTGTGTCCAGTGAACACATGCCGATCAAAGAACGCCATACCTCCACCAGTAACATCCTCATCGGTAAGTTTCCACTAATCTGCACAAAACACTTTCACTAAAGCGTAGCTGTTTTACACAAAAGATCTGTAACAATAGCTAAATGAAATGTTGGAGTTAAGACTCCATTGTTTGCATGAGCAAACTCCCCATCGTTGAAATGCATCCATTCAAATACGACCAGCTGAAGCTATTTGCTGGCAGAAATTTGAGCACATTTTTCACAACAGGAATGACATTTACAAAGTCATGCAAAAAATGTATGTTTCATTAGTTTGCGATATCTTGGTTATTATCTGAAGTACTTAATCAAGACTTCGATAGCAATGAAAAGAGCCCAAGTTGTCTGCATGGCTTAAAAAATATAGTGGTAAGACTCTTCATCAGAGTCGTATCTGTAAATGTCACTCATTTCAGTTTCTAATTTTGAGTAGTTCAATATATTTCAAAAGTTTTACGATAAAAATATTCAATGTAACTTTGCTCTTCTCCAGGTCCCAGCAGCGAGCACCATGGCAGCATCTCCATCCCGTATGAGATCTCTATTCCTAAGAGCGAGATCACTCTGCGATCATGCCAGGACCAGGACTGTGGGCTAGAGGGCCACAGTGATTCCTCATCAAGGTCTAAACTCCACAACGCCTCCAGATTGGAGACCACAACCAGCAACCTGTGCTGCAAACGCAGCAACTTCAACCTCAAGTCCTCCGACATGACATCAGCAGACTTGAACGACACTGAGTCAGGCTTCGAAAGCAGCAGCAGCAGTAGCACCACCACGGTATCCAGCTGGAGAAGCCAAAGACTAAGCCAGCACTCCCAGGAGGGCAGTTTACCAGACATGAAGAATGTGACTGTGAGGAGCACATGGAGGAACAGGGGCCCTGCGTCGATGGATGAGCCCAGCAGAGAGAGAGCGGGGACAAGGTCGATGGCTGATGGTGGGTCGGAGGATGAAACAGAAGCAGTAACAACATGGAGGGCTTACCGGGCAACCACCTTCGATACAGAAGATTCAGTGAACAGCTCAACAGGAGCTGGTGGGAATGCTGATGTGCAGAAGGGAGCCAAGCCGTCCCCTGCAGAGGTGAGATGATAATTAAATAAACTTGTTTGAGATAAATAAAATCCTTACACAATAAATTACTTTGAAAAGAAGGGGGAGCTTTTTGTTTAGCTGCATAACATAGCTTTTATGTTGCTTTCTTTCCCAGGTGTACATGCGTCGGATAAACAATAAAGATGTAGAGGAACCCGGGCTACGCCGTGGCATACGCTCTCAGTCCCCCAGCGTGGAGGCAGGAGGCCTGGGAAGGGTCATCCCCCACGCACCTATTACCTCTCAGTCCTGGAGCCGACCATATACACAACAGGTACGAAAACCAACTTTAAACTTACAAATAGAAGGTAATTTAGCAAGAAACAGAACTTATAGGAGCTGTTTCTAGTGTTAAGAGTGTGTAGAATGTGTCTTATAAGTGTCAGCTGCAGCAGGAACGAGGATCCAGGATATCACTGGCCTTTATCACATATCTCCCAACCTGAAATTCTTATTGAACCAAACATATGCTACCTATTCAGCAGGCCAGGGTGTGGGCAAAAACACTGATTATTTATTCAAATATAAAGCACACTTTTTCTACAGATGGCAAAATGATAGGTGCTTCATCCCACTTTTTATCTTTGTGCTCGTGTCTGTGTTAGAGCATCAACCCTATTTTACATCTCCATACCTGGAAAAGTTGCCCTCGTGGTTTGTGTTTCACTGATAGGTTTGTCTCTAAGATTCTTATCAAGAGTGTCCAACCGCAGGGCTGAGCTCATGTTAGTTCCACTTTACACGAGAGCTTAGCTTTAACTTTTCGTAACGCCAGGCTCTGCTCTGCATTTCCAAGCTGAGCACAGCAGTTACAGGCCCTACTCCCTCTGTATGCACAAAGGGAAAAGGGTGGGATAAAAAAATTAATCTTATCTTGATGGTATTTTAATGAATTTTAACTTGGCCCTTTTAGTTACTATTTTGTTCAGGTTGGAGGAAAGTTTGAGAACCACTGGTAGAAGATGTGACGGCCCTCTGGTTGTTCCTTCTCTTCTCTTGTGTTGCATTAGCTGTCCTGTCAGAATGACTCAGAGCACCTGGGCCCAATGCTCACAGTCACTATAAAAGCTGCCACCTTAGGCTGCTCAGAGAGACTCTCTGCATGCGCCCTGTTTGGTAACTTCATCTTCCTTTTCCATCCACGTTACACGGGCAAAACACACTTTTCACACAGCCACTCACTTACTCTACTGACATCCAGACTGCTTCTCTTTTTGCAATGTTTTTGTAAAAAAAATAAGCATATTTAAGTTATTTTGGTGTCTCTCCTTGTATTTTCCATGGCCTTTGAGCCGGTCATGATGAAGACATTAGTCATTCTCCAGTGTGAAAACAGTCTCATCTGTTGGTACAACTTGACACAGAGCTTCTCTGAGAATGAACTCTGTTATAAAGCATCTTACATTTGAGAGAGAGTCAGATTGAGCCCACTGACTCCATGCATGTCTGTCTTTGCAATAACATGCGAGATTCTTTACACATCTAAAACTGAATAAATGGAGTGTGAGAGTTCATGGGAGTCACAGAAAGATGAGGTGAAAACTGCAAATGGGTTCTGGTATTGCATTGCTTGTCTATTGGTGTATAAAATAACGTCAAACAGCGGTGTTACTGCTTACTCAGTGGGCTCCATGGCTACAATAACATGTCACTCTGTCAGTTTGACAAACTAGACTGGACTCGGGGCTTTTGGATAAGATCTGTTTTCCTCTGTAAATAAACTGGATGTTGCCCAGGAGACAGACACACACATGCAGTGTCCACTGTCTCATCGATCATCCTCGGTCACATTTGCAAAGTAAATGCAGTTATCAGGAGTTTTACAGCACACAGAGATCTGATGAAGAATTCAAGTCAAGCTTTCTGCTCGAGTACATTCTGTCATGTACCGTAGTACTGTTGTTGTTGTTTTTATAGCTGTTGTGCTCAGGATGTAAGTGGTCTTCTTTCACAAGTTATGGACTCAATTGTATTGAGTAGGTCAAGTCTTTAGAGGGTCAAGAGGTCATTGTGCCAAATGTATGTTGAGCTGCTCCTTTGTTGATAGTGTGATTTTGTTGAAGCACACGTAGCATTGATGAAAAGGCAAATATTCTCATTATAGCGTCTTATAGTGAACTCTGTTGCTTCGTATGCTACTTCCGTGTCTTTTTTTTTTTTACTCCACGTCTTACCTTTAGGAGTAGTAGTTGTGTAAAGGGACCGTCCTTCTCATTAGCCTCCCAAAACAACCCTAAACGCCTCCCTTTATGTCTGATATAGAGTTGTAGAAAGAGCATTAGTGGACAGCCGTCTTTGCTTTGTCTCCGACTCCTCCCCCACTTCCCTCTCTCCTCCATCCCCTATTCAATCTGTCATCCGAGCCCTGACGTGAACAAAGTGTCTTCATGTCATGTATTCCAGGAGCTCTGTCAGGGTCAGTGCCCACATCAGTTCTACTATATGGCCTTGACCCCAGTTTTCCATTTTCGGGATAGTGATCACGTATTATTTCCTCAATTCAGTCCTTAATGCTCCTGCTAACCTCTACCTGACCCTGTCCAAAGTCACTCACCCTTGACGGCCAGAGAAGCTACCTTTCATGTTGTCAATCCTTCAGTATTTTTTTTCCTAAATTGTACACTTCTTCATGGGAATTCCCCCGAGCCACTCAGTTAACATTGCGGCACAGTGAAACCTTGTTCCTCCTGAGATTTGACTCCATTTGGATAGCAATTATGAACAAAAAATTGCTAAAAACATTCTTCAATTCATAATTGGCCTTTGAAGCATGTCTTGGAGCCCAGCCGATCATCTTTGGTTTGGATCTGGAGAACATTTCAGTGGTCTGAACAGCGTCCATCCCCAAGAGGTTTGGATAAATACAGCTGCAGTTAGGACAGCGGGAGGTTGAGATTAGTTTGTGATTGCTGAGTCGAAGGTTGATCAAAGAGGTTTTTACATGGAGGCACATGGTTTGGCGGCAGAGGAATGTAGCTTGTCATTATTATCCAACGTCCCATTGATCTTTTGTTCACATATTGAAGGTTCTCCTCTATCTTCGACTAAAGCTTGATGCTCCATCAATGTCTCAGTCTGCGCAGGAAGAAGGGGAAGGTTTATATCACAGATTGCAGTAACCGAAGATTTTCCATCTTTGACCGATTTTTTTAATCATTGACAGAACAATCTGAAGGCTGTTTTTACGTATAACAATACTTAAGGCAAACCCCCTTACCATTCTGTTTGGCACTTATAGTATCGTAAAATCCAGCACAAAATTACAATAATGAGTGCTACACGACTACAGTAAATGACAAGCAGCAATGTTTGCATGCATGACAGACCGACCGGAGAAGCCCCATCCAACTGGATCACTTGCGTGCCAGCTTGCTCTCTCCCTCTATTGAGATCATGTTGGCACAAGCTGAAACGTATGGACTCCAAAGACAAACACTGGGAGCTAAGGCTAGCTAGCATACTTGCGAAAGCATTTGCCCAACACAGTACATGAGTTATCAAGAACAAGCAAGTGCTAATGTTAGCCAAACTGAATCATTACTGTCTACTATCTTCATTCTGTGTTATAGAATTTAATCAGCCTACTATAATCAGGGATGTTCAGAAACAATTTTGGTACTCATTGTTTTTCTCTGACAACAATGTATGCCTCTGGGAACGATGGCCAACTTCTTGGTCATTTTTGTGTAACCATTGGTTAGCGTTAAATAACATTAAACCAATACTTCCTTCTGAGTATGCTCCACCATTTACTGTCCAATGATCAACTTTAGAAGCCACCGTGTGTTAGAAGCAAATTCTCCCCTTCAGATGTAGATCTGCAAAGTCCATGCCGTCATTTCTCGGTCCATTACATCCCCTTCTTTTCTTTAAAGGACATTGGATTATTTATTTTTTATGCTTTCCAGGAAGTCAGGAATTCTAAACGCTGATTGGCTTTTGAGACACAGCATCAAGCAGATTGTTTCCTCAAGTCGAAATGTTTGATTTAGGATTGATTGTTAGCTGTAAGCAGCATTCAGATATCTGTCTACAGAGATACAACGAATCATCGTCAGATTTCTGCTGATGAGAGCTGGGATATCATTACCCTGGATTGCATTCTACCTGCTTTTGATTTTTGACACAGGCTGTTTTTCCTGCCTGCAGATAGGTGATTGGTCAATATTACTCAGTCTACAAACAGGAACGAGAACAATTCCCATTTGGAAGTTCAGGCCACAGCGTACAGATTCTACATAGTTATGTGAAATCTTTAGAGATTAGCTCAGAGGTAATGACATAACTATGTCACTCTGCTGTACTAGTTTAATTGACAAACATCAGCTTGCTAACATACTCAGCTAAGAAGACTGGTATTTCTCATGCTGGCCTTTACACGATCAGAATTTGTAGAAAAAGCATGCAGAACTTGTTCCAATGTAAACATGAGGGCCGATTTTTTAGGAATAAATTCAAAAGGTCGCTTGTTTAAAAGGGGAACACTTTTCTTTATCACTCCGCACCTCATAGTAGTGAACAGAGCAGCAATGTAGAAAAGTCTTTGTGTGCTCGCAAGGAAACCTCAGCCTGGACATGAATGAGCCGTGAACTTATGTTTGGCTGAGGATAGCGGGGTCGTTATGGCCGATGAGCGAGATACCAAAACATCCTTTGTTAAGTCGTAAAACCAGTGGAAGCAAGTTTAAGTGTGGGATCAGAGCTGCTCTAGTACTCACCATTGGCCTGATGTGACCTCTCTACATTCTCAGTGGTTAAACATCAAGCAGCAGACACTGTACAAGTGACCCATTAAAAGAATGGCTTTCATGAATCAAATCCAATAAACACATCATCACCTGCACAAACCAAACTCAAATTTCAGCTCCTCTCCTCTTCTGTCAAGAGTGTTGCCTTGCTTGAGAGGTGATTGAAGAGCTTAGATTGGCAAGACAACATCATTCTTTCAAATTGGGCAAGACACCAAGGGTAGACAGATTTAAAGCAGGGCTGTAATTTGTTCAGCAGGCAGTCTTTATGCTACGCTACAGCATAGACAAAAAACAATACGTATTAACTAAACAGAGATGAAATTGTCTTGATCTATTTCTCCACGAGGAAGCAAATAAATCTTTCTCCCAAAAAGGGAGAACAATGCTTTTGACTTTAACTATTCATATTAAACATTCAGTTGTATGAATTTATCTTCTCTTTTTTATTTTGTCAAATCATCAACATGTGCAGTCAGACGTGATCAAGTGTTTCTGATTAAAACTGATTAATATGGGTTTTCCAAACTAGTTGGTTTCACTGTGACGTCCGCAAGCAGGCAACTGCTTGGGGCCCCTGGCCAGTAGGGGGCCCAACCGAGGACTGACAAACTTTAAACCACATGAAAGCAGTACAAAACCTCCCTCAGGGGGCCCCATCTGACAGTACTCAATGTTGTTGCACCACTAAGCGTACCAATATTCCTGTGAAAACTTAAATGTGTCAGTTAAAGTTGCCGTTGGTGTCAGATTATTTTATAACATGATGGCGATGAATGCTAGTTAGAGTGGCCCCCAGTGAATTTTGCTTAGGGCCCCACCAGACTCGCCACTGGGTGCCACCACAAAAATCCTAAACTGTGATTGCCTATTTTCCTGTCGGACTTATGTTAAAAACCAACTAGTAGGTTTTTTTTTGCAGAAGGCTGCTAGTAGTTTTCTTTACATATCAATGAAGCACATTTTCTTTTGCACACGGTCTTACTTGCTATGAACTAACTGGCAATGTGTCGGGACCGAGACGTTGTTGTATGCCCTTTTTTTAGTACTTTAAATTGAGACTTTGAAACACCTCTTCTTTTTGTGTAATCAAAAAATCCAGCTAATGCTGCCATTATCTCATGAGTTTGTGCACACATCACACTTCAGGCCACCCCTGTATCCCAGTTGGGCCACCCCAGTCAAAAAAGTCTGGACACGCCCCTGGTTACAGGCTGACGTTGCCCTCAACATAACATTTAGCTAATTTACCTTTCAGCTACATGGAGAGAAGCTCTCCATTGACACACAGAAGTGATTAATTATCCTTTAACTGAAGCTTCAGGCGATTCAACATTAGATTAAAACATGCTGAATCTTTATTGCCATGCCTATTTTTATGGACTTTGGTCATTTGAATGTGTTAAGCAATGTACAAGCCTCCCGTTGATTTTAGGTGGAACAATGGAAATTCATTACATGGCAACCTTGTGAAAGCCCGCAGCCTTACAGCAGTGGTTTACCATAGAAGGAGAATATGCCACTCTGCCGTTTCCTCCTCTCAGCAACTCGAGCAGGAAGTGACCACACTGGACACGCCCACTTGGCAGAGTCCGCTGGTGACTGATTTCCTGTCTGTTACCCCTGGAGACTGAGAAAAGGCAGTCCAGCAGGGCTCCATTAAAGCCAATTAGCAAGAATGCGTTCTAAAACTGCATCAGAAGCCAAATCCAGCCCACCAAATGTCACTAATTATGGTGCTTTTTTTAAAAGCTGAAATTACAGGAGTGGGGTGCTGTTTTTCTGTGTGCTTTAGGAACTGCATCGTCATCTAACTCTCCCTTTCTTAGAACAGGGCTGCTGAGGTTATAAGGGGACGTGCCGTTATAGCCACCACAGACTAGTAACTTTGGGTCTGTTTTTGAGTTAGACCACCAAATTATAAATCTCTCAGCTTGGGGTATGTTTGGGGTTTTTGGTTGGGGATTTTTCCCCTGGCAGGAGTCCACATGGCAGAGTTTCCTTGTCACACACCAGTTAACATAAACAGCATGTATTTAATGCCCACATAATTAGAAAAGTCCAAACAAGGCCCCAAACCATCCAAACAAAATGCCCCAGAGCTCTTTAACAGCTCTCCAGAATATGGGTTTGAAGGACCTGAATTCTATTGTAATAGATTGTAACGACAAAGCTTTTTTCAAACCGATCCATTTATAGAACATAGACTTTCTATCGATGCTAATTCAGACTGCAAATACACATTTTCGTATCTAATTTTCTGTCCTTTTAAGGCTGCTGATGGCACAGAGCCCGGTCTCAACCCGAGCCACAGTCCGGCCGCCTGGAGGCGGCAGATTCCCAGCAGCGACCCTCACCACCTTGGGAGCTCTTATGACCGAACGTCCAAGACAGCGGGGGCTTCCTCCAGAGGGGATCCGTGGTCCAGTCGGGGTCAAGGGTCAGGAGCCAGAGCCGACGGGAGGAGTGGAGCAGGGAGCAGGCCGTGGAGCCATCGGCAGGTTGAACATCATTAGACTGACTTGAACAGAGCAGGACTTCTTCAGCAAATAACAGGTAGGAGATTCTCCCCGCTCCTGATGCAGTTTAATTAAAGGACCTGCTGTTAATTACCGCTGCGCAATGATGTCACATCTCTGAAGGGCGGTTCAGATCGCAGCAGTAGTGCAGTGTCAAGCTGACCTGGCGCTGCTGTAGCCTTTTTTTACAGTGCAGGATTTAGTCCATCCATCATGGTGGCGGTTACCCTCAGTGGGACACGCCAGGTCCACTGCGTGTTGTAGTTTGCATCCAACCTGTTGAGGCGTCCTTGAGAAAAAGGCAATATTAGGTGAGCTGAATTTCAGCTAAACCTGCAAGCATTTTACTGGAAACTCCAAACACTGAGCTGCACACTAACTCACATCACATATGAGACTGTAAAGTTGATGTCCTGAGCATGGACTGAAAGAATCTTGAGTTTGGTTGGTTATAAGTTTTAATTGGATGAGTACCAATTGTTCATTGTTACTATTTCCAACATAATAAGCCCCTAATTGCCTTGTTCTTTCTGGCTTACTTTCTAAAAGATATTTAGAAAATTACAGACCATGATGAATCGTTCTGTCAAAATGTGAAGGATTAAAATAAGTTCTTTCATTTCAGCACCCCATTAAGCTCACAATGGCACAAGGAGAGCCAACCACCGTCTCCCATCGACTAACGGCTACACCATCTCCAAAAGTCAACATCTACTGCTTTTAAAGAAAGCAAAGGAAAGAAAAAGTTGCAGCCATATAGAACAACAAAACCACAGACATCCTTACTCCGACCCTGAGTGTACGCCGAGAGGTGGACGGCTCTTCCTATCCGGAACTTCCTCTGTCCCAAAAGAGACATCAATGGAAAGACAGTGCCTGTACAGTGTTTTTGGAGGTCTCCTCACCAGCCCGTGTATCCTCTTCTGCTTCTGGTGTCGGATGTATTATAGTGTAATCCAGAAAACTTGACAAGGGAGAGGCTGGGATGCTGAGGGACTGCTGCAGATGTTCCTGCATGCCGGAGAGGGTTCTAATGAGAGCTAGAGGAAGAAGGACTCACAGGACCGTTACAGTGACCTCAATGGAGCTGGATATGAGAATAATCAGCGTTTATATATCATGGAAAATAACAGCCCGATCTTGAATCAACAGCAGTGTGATGTTCTAAAAAGCATCGTCATGTCACAGGGATGGATCACTGTGCAGATTTCTTCACAAACTAAAGGCTCTGTACTTTAAATGTGACCAAAAAACAGGAAGCGAATTACCTTCTTCTGCTAAGCTAACCCATCAAATTAACTTTGCTTTTAAACAGCTCGTATTTGCTTTCTTGTTCATAGGTGTTATTTTCAGGTTTTATCGCACATATTAACAAACACACATGCAGAACTCTGCAGCGTGGTTTGTTTTTGAACTGGCTCTCTGGCATGCAGCCTCAAACTGGATCCAATTTGGTGTCTACAATGTTGAGCAAACATTTGCATGTTCCTGAGAAGTGAATGAAAAGCACTTGAAAGATTGTGACTCAGCATGCAATTAGCTTAAAATACCGCTGCTTGGCTGCATAAAAGGAGCAGATAATAACCGTTCACATTATAATTGAAAGACAATCTTTTTTTATGATTTTCACCAGTTGATTTTGATTCTTCGTAATTCGCTTCCTGTTCTGCATTATCCTCTCCCTCCTGCTCCAAACATATCAGGACTAAAAAAGAGTCATAGTTTGCACGCCAAGAAATGCAATGCACATGTAGAGAAAAAAAATATAGGGACAGGGGAAGGGTGTTGCTTATAACCTCAAATCATGCTACAGTTTCCATGGTGCTTTGTTTTACAGCTGTTGCAATCGTCCTCGTTTGTGTTCTTTTAGAGAGGATTCTCTCTTTCACCAGAACGTTGGACTTCACATTACCAGCAAACCTGGCCTGGCGAGGTGGACGTCTTTCCTTCATACGCCAGCCAGTCATAGAACACAAGACTTCAAACCACAGAGAACAGACAGCCTGTGTGTGACCGGGTTCGCCGTGCGAATCGTCTCATGTTTCTTTTTCGATAGAGCTGTATTATTATGTCACATCATTCATATCGACTTGTGGTTGGTATTTCAACGGGGGTGCCATCGAAAAAGATTTAGTAGTGGCCAGTAATAAAATGTTTGGTGTTTTTTCCTTGAGGTAAAAGGTGCATATCTATGAAAGACACCTCATTTATCACGTACTTCTTCTCTCTGATGTTTGAGGCTCCTGCTGAGTTTGACATCTGAAACATTAGATTCACTGCAGTATGACAGACTATGTAAACTTCCCACAGCAACATGTATGAATGTTTGATGCTGAATGACCAATTGCTTGATGGCTTGATGCGCCGACGAAACTCAACTGCGTTCTGTCTAACAAGGTGATGCTGTAACCGAGAGCGGACTTGAGACTTCGAGAGCCTCGCCTCCGTCTGGTTCTCTGCTGTTATAGATTTCAAATGCTGTTTGTAGTCGGCCCTCGCAGGGGAAGGCCGCTCAGTCTGAGTACATTTCTTAGTTCTGCTGAATTCTACTGTCTGTAATATGTTTTCATGTCTACATACATTATGGTTCTTTTATTGTGAAGGGGTCTGTCAGGGGGCAGGTTTCCTTGTTGTCACTGATTTGTCTTTAAAGTCCAAATATAAGACTGTCTGTATTTTGTCATTAGTTTACCCATTTTCTGGAAACATCCCGTGAGTTCTCCTGTGCCTTGAGATTTAGTAAGAATCATAGAGTAAGAATCACATCCTATTCTGTTCTGTGCAGATAAATGAAATGCATTACCGGCCGTGAGGTTCAGCTTTCTATTCATTTTACACTTGGACAGTGGAACATCGTAAAAGTATTTTGGTTTTAGTGTAAAAAAAATAGACTCTCACTGAGGGATGTTGAGACAAAATTCACTGAGATTGTTCCTATCCCGACTTCAAAGCAGCCTTTAAAAAAAAAAAAATAGGCCGCACCGCCCTAAAAGCAATGTCCTTTGGATGTGTCAGTCAGCAGAGCAGAAAGGATTGCCATGTGGCCTCTTCACGGCCGCTGCCGGCTTTATGATGGAGCAAAAACAGACCAGACATAGCCTACTGTTCAGAGCTCTCAGTGCTCGTGCCAAGACTTTCTGTGCTCACTCTATTATTGTTTCTGCTGCCATGTGTGTTATTTACAAAGAGGGACTGCCATCTCTTCCAAAGTCTTTCATTTTTTAAACACGTTTCAATTTTCCTCCCAGTATTTTAGAGAATTCAAAACTCCCTTCCTCTCTCTTCCTCCCTTCTTTCTTGGATTTCCTGAATGAAAAGGCCTGAAGCGTCCTAAACAGTGCTGATACACGTTTTTAGTTTAAAAGGTTGTTTTATTGAAGACCAGGGGCCTGTCACCCGACTGTGATGGGCAGCTCCCGGGGAAAGCTGAAAGGTCTGAGGTCAGGGCTGAATCTAATCCTGTCTCTACATCTTGACTCAGGGCTTCTAAATACAGCAGAGAGGGAGACGGACAGCTTGGCAGCGCTGTCCACTTTCGGGATAATTAAAACAGACGAGAGTGTATCGAATGTCCAGCTCTGCCTGCGCTCATGCTGCCAGAGCTACACGTGGTGTGGTCGTCCATCGGCGTGTGTTAGCGAGGACTCTCGTCTTAGAGCTCCACATCTGAACAGGTGTGTTGTTAGCTGCTGCAGATCCCAGAGGACAGTGAATGACAAATGTGCACGAGTGTTTGTCACAGTTGGAATGCATAGATTTATAAATATATTGGAGGATGACATCACTGTGTAGTCAGGATATCTGTATATAGCAACTTGGTGATGCAAGTGCTAACACGAACGCCCTCCTCGACCTCTTCCTCGCTGCCCCCTCCCACCACCTGTTTCCCACTGGCCAGAAAATAATGAGAAAGTGCAACCTGCTGACAATCCTACAGTTTCACTTCTCCATTCAGTAACAACACTGTGCAACAAATCTTTCATTTACAGTATCTCTTCTTCTTTCCTCCATCCGTCTGCATTTCTAACCCTTCTCTCACCCCTCTAGGGAGTATTTGAGTCAGGGTTCCCAGGATGAGTCCAGCTGTCGGAAACAGTAGGTTTTATGACGCGTTGGAGGGTCTCCCTCCTGGAGAACGGCTTCAAAGAACATGCAGCTTTTTTTTAAAAGGGCAAAAATGAAACTCCATCCTCTGCTATGCACGCTGCTGTTCTTCTTTACATCGCCCCAAAGAACACAAACACCCGGCTGAACGTCCACCGAAACCTGGCTGGACTCTTCTGTGTCATAGCCTACATGTTTGAGGCTGCAGACTACTCACATTTTATTGGTCTTAATGGTCGCTTCCAGTGGCGAGAGCCTGCAAAGTGTCGACACAGTAGAATGTAGTAATGGGTCATCAAGGAATCAAGTGATGATTTTACAGATTTCAAGACTTCTATGGATTTTTTGGCGCTTCTATTTTAGATCGGTGCCAGAGTTCTTGCTGGTTCCCCTCCTTCCTGAATTATAGATCTTGAATCAGAGAATCGGAGCAGAATATTTAGGACATGGCTGTGAACGATGAACCTGAGAAGTCCTGAAGGGACCAGAGGTGCCAGTGAAGAAAATGAGGCTGCTTCTGCTTTCCCCCGCTAACTTAAGAGTGAACATGCATCCTCTTAAACTCAGCCTGTGTATGCATAAACATCCGTTATTGACAAGTCATTGTTTGTCCTTATTGTAAAGTAGAACTAGAATGTATTTAGTGGAGATTAGCGTGGCCAGGTTGTCGGGCAGCAGGCCCTTGTTATTCTGAAAGGCCTCCATTGTAAGGCCGGGGTCGTGGTGTCAGTGGGTGTCGTAGGCCGTAATCTGCACTTAACCAGCACTTAACTTTAAGACCTCAAATGACTTATGCCCCCTTAGTCCCCTCTGTCACAAAGTTCCCTTTTTTTCGTGAATCAGAATTGTACTTTAACTGTATTTCAGTAGCTGTTCGCTGAATGTACCACAGTCTCAAATGATTCGTGTTTTCTTTTCACCGGCCAAACAGGCGTATTTCAGAATCATCTCTTCAGATCAGAAAGGAAATTGGCGAATGCAAACCCTGTTGTACCTGCATCTCAGCCTTCTAACAGAGTGCCAAAATCATTCCACAGTATTTCCAGTTTACAGTCAGAGGCAGAGCTAGTGTTTCCACTGATGGATCTCTGCCTCTGAGATGCTGAGAATAAGGAGAAAAAAAACATTTTATAGGGTGTTCTCTTTTTGTTTACTTCTTCTATGTTTTTATTTCTTTGCTCAACAAAAGATGTCTTATTTTGGAAGATATATCGGATAGATTTTATTTAAGGAAACTTGTAATTTTGTAAAGTGGGCCTTATTATTGAAATATATTAAGTATTTGTCCATCTTGATTTTAAGAATGGTATTTGTTGTTGCCAGATGATGTATCTTCTTGTTGTTCTTACACTCCTGGAGAGTTCTTCTTCCTGTGTTTTTGTGTTGTTTTAATGTAAGACATTTCTCGTGACCTGGAGAAACGGTTGCACACCACAGATCAGAGAGAGGCTTGTGTCATTTAGTATCGAAGAATGAGAGTTATGTGCGTCTTTCAGTCGGAGGAGCGGCGGTCTGCAGCGCTGAGCGGTTCAACATGTGTTGTCCCGTTTTGAGCGTGGAGCACTCAGTGCTCTGGCCTGCTCGCTGCTCTGTTCTCCCTCGCTCATAAATTCAGGGTTTGTACATCTTCTGTGCTGTATGTTTGTAAGTGCTGCCAAAGAGAGAAGTGTGCAGGCTCCAGAAACACATGTGTACATATATATCTATATATAAACGCACACGAATAATCTTATAGGAATAATATAGTAGGAACTAAAAATGACATCTCATTTCTCTTACACTCATACATGCACAGATACAAGAACTTCAGGCCTGTACAATCAACATTAGTTTATCGCTGAGGGATTTATTTTGTATACAGAAGAAAAGGAGACTGACAGACAGAGGTGTCAAACACGAAACTCTGTGTAAAAGAAATGACATCAAAAGGGTTTTATGATGTAGTTTTGCTTCTCTGTATGTCGGCAAAGATTGTGCGGGGTTTGTTTTATTTCTTCTTCTCCTGTTTTTAGACTTAATCCATATTGCATGTTTTAACCTTTCTGTGTCTGGCGCACTCTGCATGTAGGTCTCTCGAAGCTGCCAACTGTACAGCAAAACCATATGTATTCCAATAAAAAATAAATACAAACCTGTTTGTAACACGCGTCCATGTTGGATCCTGTGTCAGTGTGTGTGTGAAATATCTTACTCGTGCTTTTTGCATGAACAAGCTCAGCGAGTTTTGATCTCATAGCGGTACACCCTCTGTGTGTGTAGTGGTGTGTGTGTGTGTGTAGTGGTGTGTGTGTGTCTCCACTGGTTCGAGAAGGAGAGCAGCTGACGGTATGCAAAATAAGCAGGAAGACAAATGAGGCAAATTGGTCAGGTAGAAAGAGGAAACCACAAGCTGTTGTGGAATGCAAAATCAGCACGTACAACTTTTCTCCTTCACAGCTACGCCTCGATTTGTGAAAGCCAGCACTTCTCTCTTCTCCTGCAATTGAAGCTGTGACAAAAAAAAATCACTGTAATCGACACATTTTAAATATCTGACTTTTCACGTGGAAATCACCAACCCTTCACTGATCCTTTTTTCTTTTATGATCCGTCACTTTTTGCTCTCGGGGCATCTTAGGAGATTTCTTCTGGAAACAAATAGGGCCTATTTTCCTTTCACTCATTTCACCTCGAGCTGTCTGGCGTTTTCCTGTACTTCCCAGCAGTGTTTTTTTGGTTTTTTTTGCAGCTCCAGAGAACAGGCCTCAACATGTTGAATTCAGCTGCATGCATTTTATGTGCAGGTGGAGACGACGATGAAGCAGATCGTAAAAATGCCCTGAAAGAAAAATGAAAAACAACACTTATTGCTTTGGCACTGGACAATTTAAAATCATAGTTCTACAAGAATCATCCCAAAGATATCATCTTCATATTGTACGTCTCGAGAAGTTGTTTAAAATGATGTATAATTAAGAATAGCACTCCTGATACAAAAGCCCTTTATGTAAATTACTCTCTCAGTAATTACACATTTACTGGAATGTCAAGTGTCGTTTTTTTTTTCTGAGCCAGAGTTCAAACTTATTTTTGAATGCAGAACAATGTCTTCTCATGAGTGATCAGATCTACAGTAAGAGGGGACTTTTATGTTCTGGTTGATAAAGATACTGTATTACAACTCATTTTCTTGGTAATTTTCTCCAGATCCACTTTTTAAGATTTTGGTTGAAATTGTCTTAAGCTCCTGACAGAAATGAATAACTCATGTTCTCTGAAAAAGGGACGAAGAAAATCCGTCATCTGTAGCAGTTGTAAGCCTGTAAAAACTTCGACCAATGTCTGCCACGAGGTACCAATCTGATAAACCAATCACAGCCTCCCTGTCTCCCTGCTCGTTCTCTACCCCTTGCGTGCACGAGCCCACACTCAAAGATCATCACTGATGACGGAGTGTATACTGTGAGGGGTTTTTTGGCTGTTCTGAGTTGTAAAATAGTCACTTTTTTTTTTTACATGTATTATGATAAAGTTTAGAGTTTACTTACCGCTGAATGAGACATGAGACGACGCAGTTTCTCCACAATACAAGCGATGAGCTGAGGTCCGCTTCTGGAGCAACAGCGCTCGTGCATGTAAGTGAGGGGCGTGGCTTTTGAGGGAGCACAGAGGGGAGGGGGTGGGTGTAGATGGAGCACTGAGGGAATGCTACTTTCAAAATCATGCTAGTTTTAGAAAATTACCAACCCTGCCTTCTATCTAATATGTGTTCATATTTCACTTAGTGCTCCGAAAAAGTTGCAACAAAATGTTCTCAAGTAAAGTAGGTACTGCAAAATTGTTGCTTAAGTAAAGTTAGAGGCGCTGCTTGTCAACAGGCAGTGCAGGCAGCTTGTTGCGGCCAATAGGGGGCTCCCTGAGGGCTGACAAACTTTAACCCACAGGGGTGGTTAAAAATGTGCACATTTTGCAATGACAGTTGCAAAAACCTCCCTAAAGGGGCCCCATCTGACAGCACTCACTCACATAATAGTAAATGACTGAATGCTGCTAGGCTAGCACTAAATAAGGAGTAGAGACACTAACATAACCCTCGCTACATCATGGTGTTTGTGCTTTGACATTTTGCTTCATATTTATATTTTGAAAATAAAAATAATGTTTACACTTTGAATTTGTTTAGTATAGTCACTATGTATGACGTGATGGTGGCACACGCTGGTTGGAGGGGCCCACCTGTGAGTTTTTGCCCAGGGCCCCAACAGACTCTGGAATCACTGCGTAGATTATTAAGTGAAGTAAATGTACTTAGTTACAATCAAGTGTTAAATTTAAATAGAATGAGAGGCCTACTTGATTAGGACAAAACTAAATCAATCAATCAACCAATCTTTGTTTGTATAGAGCCAATTCATTAACATTAACAAATGTTATCTGAAGACACTTTACAAAAGAGCAGGTAAAAGACTTTACTCACTGTTATATTATCTACAGAGACAAACGTTAATCCATCATGAGCACTAAGCTACATTTAGCTAAAGTTACAGTGGCAAGTGAAACTTCCTTGTAAGAGGCAAACCCAGACTCATGATGAACAGCCATCTGCAGAAACTGCGCGGGCTTAAAAATGGGATAGGGGGAGATGGGATATGAGGTAGGAAGACAGATGACGGGGGGGGGCGTCCAGGCAGGCTGTCCACCAACGATCCCAAGGAACCTGCTTAAATGTAAACTGAGCTGCTACTCAGGCTGTAATTAAACATGGAGGTATAAGAAAAATAAGAACCTTCTCTTCAAGTTCAACATCAAAGTTTGTTTGCTGTTTGTGCCATGAGACAACGAGGTTGTAGTCAGGGGTTAAAATGTGTCTCCTGCCTGTGTGGTTTAATCTGTCCTAAGTTCAGAGGCGGGGAGGTGCTGCTCGAACACAGTGGTGCCTGTTTGGACCCTGGTACTCCTGAGCCTCAGCGCTGCCTGACCTGAATTAGTGCTGTGAAGTCAACCATGGAAATGACTCAGTGGCACTGCAGGCCTGTGTAGTGTAGGAGGAGGAAGTTGGAGGAGTGAGAGTGAGAAAAAAAAAACAAGACGGCCTACAGCAGGTGTCAGGGGAAAACTATGTGGGATGTTGATGTGATCATTCGAAAGGGTCATCCAGTTGAGCTTGTTGTATTGAAGAACTCTGAGATTGTATGTCATTCACAAAGCTGATAAAACTTTCATCAGTCATGCTACTGACTCCATTAGGTTGAACTCTAGGCAGCAGGCCAGCAGTGCTGCGAGCTAAATGCTAACATCAGCATGTGAACACAATGATAATGCTAACATGGGATAATGTTTACATACTTTCCATCATACCTGGGCATGTCAGCTATGAGTAGCAGTACAGCTGAGGCTGATGGGACTGATAGTCCTGCAGATATCTGGCCAAAATGAAACGTTTAAGGATTCACAGGGGAGCATGAACATGTCACTTCCTGTAGCCACTCTGAACATGAATATTAGTTTCAAATTTCAATACAATTAATCTCACGGTCTTGAGGGAACTTACTAAAAGAAAAATTATGTCAACTTCTTTTTGGCATCCTCAGGGGATCATGAATGCTTGACAAACACTTCCATGTTTACAGTCAAGCTTTCAGAGCGGCTAAAATCCTCAACTGGCACAACCTAACCAATTAGCAGGGTTGTTTTTTTTATCCGTCATGTAACTGATAAATGTACATGATGTCCAAAATACACGTAAGAGTATGTGGGAGGTGTTTGTAACTGTTCATTCTACCTCACGTCTATGAATAACATGAGATGTGCTCACACGCTGCGGCCTCTCATCCAAAGGACTTCCTAACCTCCCCATAACACTTTTTACGTCTGCCTCTCCATCAATCAGTCCATGTGGGCTTATAACGATTACGAAAAAAAACAACCCTGCCAGTTTACAGTCACACACTGCTCCCAGCCTTTGGTTTAGCGAGGAGGTGAAAATACTCAAAGGGCTGCCATCCAAAACCGCAGCTCAAATGACCGTTGTTACATCAAACATCTCCTCTGGTCGGGATAATAATAACCACATCTCTGGGGGGAAAACAAGGCATGTGACGCAAAAGAGTGAATGGAAACTGAGGGGCACAGAGCCCTGAAATACAACTCCACAGAAAAGCTCATAGCTCATGGTTGACCATTTTAATCTCCCCCCTCATTCATCAGATCCCCCACTATGTGGAGCTGCTGCCAGGGACCCTCATCTCTCTCTCTCTCTCCCTCACACACACAGTACCACAGAACCTGGGAAGCAGCCAAAATCTGCAATGAAGCAGGGTCACTTGAGGGTCATGGTAGAAGCGGACATGTTAATTTTGAACATGCATGTGTCACCCTGCGTCACCCTGCACACACTTTTCAAACCTGTGTTTAGTCCAACGAAGAAACACACGAAGACGACCCAAGACAAACGTTCTCTCTTCTTTTAATAACAAAAAAATGGACAATGTAAAAAAAAAAGGATGCCATGACAACCATAATAAAATACTTAAAACTGCTATTGCAACAACATTCACAATTCTTTCAGCATATCTCTCTCTTTTTTTTTTACCTTTAATTCAAACTATTTTCACTACACTCGGCAACCTAAATGTCAGAAAGAAAATTCAGGAGGTAAACCGCTACAGTACAGAGCCGTGTTTGAAGCCTTACGACAAACAAGACGAGCCCTCTTGAGTGACAGCAGAGGGAAACGTCTTTACTTCGACAGGCTGAACAGTGGATTTACATGTGTCATCATTACGTTTTTAGACAGGGGACATAAATAGATTTCTTAAATGAAATGCTATGCTTCTGTTCTTTTAAGGCTAAGTTAGTATGTCTATGAAGTCTTAGATGAGTCATTACATTGACATGTAACAATATTTGATTTGATTCATCGTCCTTTAGCAGAGCCCAGATTTTATACGATACCTCAGTAGATTTTATTCCTAAATAAAAATCTGATGGGCTCAATTAAGGAATGTCAACTTCACAAATTACTCAGAGTGTCATTATTTGAGAAAAGGCAAAGACCCAAAGTTGTGAGCGGGACTTCAAAGATATTCACGTACAGAAATAACAGTTTATGGTTAAACTTCTTGAAAAAAAAAAACTGCTATGAATGGTGTGAAAGTCCAGAGTTGGCAGGAAATGGGAGAGTCATTTTCACACGCTCGGGGTGGGCTGAGCCTGCGGTGGGTTGCTGGCGGCTGTGGGCGTGGCTTGTCGGGGGAGTGTGTACATGGCACCCAGGAACTGATCTGCAATACGTCCTGCCTCGCGGAGCCCACTGAGCAGGGCGCCGTGGACTGTAGCCGGGTAATTCCTGATGGTGTGCTCCCCGGAGAAGAAGAGACGAGGGACAGGCTAAGAGGGGGGAAAAAAGGAAGAAACAAAAAAAACACATTGAGAGCGATGCAGGACCGTCGTGAGAGAGAAAGCAGAAAAGGAAAACGAGAGATTGGTGCAAGAGGAAAAAATATGTGGTAGTAAACCGCAAAAAGAAAAATCAGTCAGTGCGCTAGTATGACTTCTTCACATCAATCGGCACAGAGACATCAAAACAGCCCAAAACTTGGTTAAATATAACTGTCAGGCTGCCCTCGCTCCCTCGCCTTCTCACACACATATAAACACAAACACAACACAAACGTGTGTACCTGTGAGGCTCCTGGTATAGCAGGTCCGGGCGTGATGGGCTGTGCCATCAGGTCATAGTCGTTACCCGAAGAACCTGCCGCCACGTACGAGTAGGATCCCCTCGCCCAGGGGTCTGCACGCCATCGGGTGACCACAGTTTCCTTTGGCTGCCATGACAGCAAACAACAACACAAACTTTTAGGAAATTCCATGGTGATGTTTGAGGGACCTGTAAACAGCTGGATGGCAAACAGTTCCACACGCCGGCCTCAGCGCATGTGATTTTAGCCCATTTGAAACCAGAAGCAAATGATTTATGACGGGTGGTTTGGACAGGACTCGACTTCTGAGGGCCTTTCACATGTGCTCGCTGTGTAAAGCTGTGCTGGTTATGGGGGTCAATTCAGGAACCAATTTGACATTCCACATAAAGTAGTGGAAAAAAAACAGAGAAACTGGAATGATGGAGCTTAAAAAACAAACCACCACTACTTCTCTGTAAACAACAAACATGATGAAGCCGTATTTGAACAGAACTAAAAGCTATGCGGACGCCATATTCATGAGGAATGAACAGTTTGGTATGTGGATTGGGGTTTAATTTAAAAAAGTAAACAGTGGCTGAATGCAAACAAAGACATCAGACATGGGCTGGACTCTTGTACCTGTGGCACAGCGCTGCTTCCAAATATTCCTTTCAGAATGGCCAGGCAGCGTCCGACAATCACGTCATCGCTGATGTTCTCCATGATACCAGCCGCCTCACCGGCCATCAGAGCGAGTAAGATCGGGGCTGAAAAGAAAGAAAAAGGCACACTCTGTTTCAGAGACTTTTTAAGGATGTATTAGAAAAGCAAACAGGAGAAATAGCTCAGCACCTAAATCTGTCTGCATCATTTTATCTTCCACAACAGAGTGGAGCTAAAAGGGATCTCTCTTTTCACCTTTGTAGAGGTTCCAGAAAAGGAAGAGTTCGCCCCGACTCGCTGTGGTGGAACCGACGTGACCAAACAGGTTGACACTGGGATCCCAGAACACACGGTCGAAACACAACACCACCTTCAGACAGGGAGGAACACATACATACACACACACAGTCACTAAACCAATCAAAGTGCTTATTTGAATCAAAAGCTCTACTGTCTGGGAAGTTCAGCTTCAGCACATTTACTGCCAACACCGCAAACTTATGGCTATGTGTGAATGGCAGAGCCCCCTCTGCTGGATGTACAGTGTTAGTAGCAGCTCAGATTGCATAATAATGCAGTACTCTTCTCTGTGCTGCAGCAGATTTAGAAGATAAAGTACTCTGATGCAGATGATGTTCAGCAACACACAGAGAAGAGCTGGTGGGTCGGGAGGGACGGAGGATGAGCACTCTGATCCGATTACAAACATACTGGCAATGAGCATCTTTCATCCGCACGCTAGCTCCGCCGGGACTGC
This sequence comes from Tautogolabrus adspersus, assembly GCA_020745685.1. Taxonomy (NCBI): domain Eukaryota; kingdom Metazoa; phylum Chordata; class Actinopteri; order Labriformes; family Labridae; genus Tautogolabrus; species Tautogolabrus adspersus. Next base: position 23,302,464 of record CM036552.1, read on the forward strand.
CTCTCCGCTCCTATACTTAGCCGAAACAATGCTCGTGACACACTTACAATCCATCCTATTTCTGAGGGAGGGAAAGTATTCATGCTGGATGCTGCTGACATGGAAAATCCAATATATGAACATGGAGGGAATACGACTACAACTTCAACTCAAGGTCAAATTCCTAGCATAAGGACACTGCAGCAGGAGGTCTCCCTAAAGAAACAGGATGGAGGCTTCTGCTGGAAACACAATGCATGATTAAAGACCTGACTTGAAGTCTGATTTGGAGGCAACAGCTCATTTTCAGAGTGGAGCATTTACACTGGTATGCTGTGCAGAATTTAATCTCTAACTTCCTGCTTATAGGTCAGGCTATTCAGGGCTCGACTGCACAAAACATACTTAGGTTTTACAACTGGAATGTGGAAAAATCTGAATGAACTCTTGTATTTTGGAGAACTGGTTAGAGACAACAGGATAAAAGGCAGGAAGCTACATGTGCACATTCAGAAAAAGAAATAATAAAAAACCTTGTTGAGGTTGCCAAAGCCCATCCTCTGTATGGCAGACGTCTTCCACTCGGGCAGCGGGGGAACAAACTGCACAGCAGGGGGCTGCTGCTTCAACACACCAAGAGGCAGGGTGCACAACACAGCATCACACTTGTATATGAAGGTCTGGGTGGTGGAGCGGGTGTTGACTGCTATCACCTCACAGCCTGCAGATTGAACAGATGAATAATTGTTTCACTGTACATCCATAAAAACATCAGTTAAGAAATCAATAGGTTTCACACACGCCCCTCTGCACGCACCTGAAGCCGTGTACCGAACCTGCCGCACTGCAGTGTTCAGTTTGATGTCCAAGCCTTCAGCCAGCGCCACAGGAACACAAGAGTAACCGTTTCTCACTGTCAGGTGGCTGCCGGTGAACTCAAAGTCATCGTCCTGTGGAATAATGAATGAACTTTCAGCCCAGTAGCACAATTAACTTTCTAAGACAACAGTAGTACATAATGATTGAAGAGGCCTCAGGGACTTTTACATTTACAAAGGGTACATGTATATACCTGATCCCAATGCTTGAGAGAAAGGGTGGAGAGGGGCGTAGCGTTGGCAAACTCCAAGTTGGCAAAGTGCCAGTCTAGGATCTGCCGATCCCTGGATGACAGGTAAACATCACTGTGGGAAAGAAGGGACGGAAAGAGACACGTTGATGAAAACTGACAGCTATTTAAACATCGGAGCGACACGTTGACTCATGCACAAACTGAAAAGTCAAACTGGTACAAATGTGGAAATATATATTTAAACGTATCACATTAGCTATGAGGTTAAAAAGAAAAGGAAGTCTGCCACAAGACATACACGGGTAAACACTGGTCTCTAAGGGCTGCAGGGCTCCAACGAGCAGCTATTTACATAATCTTTAATGACAACCTGACATTACGGGGATAATTGCTCCTGATCAGAACAATAAATAAAAGACGTCTTCTGAAGATCTGCAGTTACATCACGGGCAAACGTACTGATCCAACCAGAGCAACAAGCTGCTGCTTCTTTTTCTCACTCAATTCAAAGATTTGTTTCTCAACCATCGCCCACGATAAATCTGCATTAGAGACTGCAGATGTGTGCAAACACAGCTACATGTTGGAAACTTAAAACAAAAAATTAAGGTTAGAGAATTTTCTGCTCAAATGTGCCATCGTTGTGTTTTATTTATTCTAGTTTGGTTGGTATCATAATCTTTTTTTCTGGTGCTGCATTTAAATGACTGCTAACACAAACGCCTCTAACATCCTGGGATGTCTTTTTTTTTATCTCGGTTCACAGAGAAATGTTTTCTTTTCATTCTTGTGTTCCACTTTCAGGATCTGTTACCTTGGTGGATTTGCCTCGAGCTCCTGCAGCTTCTCCTCCAGCTTGACCTGCATCTCCACCAGCTCATCGTACTCCTACACAGAGACAAAAACAGACAGCACAGGAGGTTATTACACCATCAAGTATCAGTGCAGGAAAAGAGTGATATAATGAAAACACACATTGAGGAGAAAAACTGGTTTGTTAGGAAATTGGAAAATCCTTAAAATCTTCAAATACATCCGAGATGAGGATTTCATTTTCTGTTTATGTTAAACTATAGTGCTAACATATACACTATCATAGGTATCAAACTGAACCGCTGTCAGACTTTGAGCGGGTGATGTCTAGGCTATATCAACTGGTTTCAATGTGAGCATCTGGTACATGCCTGTGTGTGTGTCAGTGTCAGTGTGAGTTCAAGGTAAACACCCCGAGGGTTTCAGGTCATGTGGAAAGGACAAGCAGTCTTGAAAAGAAGGGCTGACTCAACCTGTTCATCCGTTCACCACAATAGAACCAACAGAGTCTGGTCATACCACCTAGCACGTCAAACCTCAGGACACACAGCTTCCCTGAGTCAAGTCTAGAAATGTTTAACATCCTAATGATGCCTTCAAGCTCGCCATTTGACGTGGGAAAATACTAAAAATGGATTGAAAACTGGAAAATATCCCAGCAAAAAAGTCCTGACTCCGCCAGCCTTTTACTGGCCTGCCTGTGATATGATGTGGTCATGAATGCCATGAGAACACACACACACTCTATATGCTCACTCTGCCCTGACTGAAAGTGTGTGTGAACATCCGCAGACATAAAGACAATCAGACAGTGATTCAAAGCCTTGAAGTGGTTTCCAAGTAAGCGCATGGATAGCAGACAAATCCAGTTCAGACACCAGCTGTGTTTAAACCAACTAGAGCCTCCTTCTAAAATACACACATCGCAGCAGTGGAAGTGATTTATACGCACCGAAAATAAAACAGCAGCACTCGCTCTAATAATACATCCCACCGTGGCGTTAAACCACTTAAACACAGCCTGTCTGCTTGACTTGGATCTAACAGCATTAAATTCTGTGAAGCATCAAACCTGAAGATATCTTTTTTTTTTCTAGTCTAGTAATATTCATACGAGTGATTCCATCTCTGCTTCCTGCGTTCGTTTAAACAAACAACAAAAGGTTCCCTCCTTCAACGACCACAACCTTCTGACCTGCAGGTTCACCTACTGATCAACCCAGGAAATCTAATATTCCTTCAAGGGAGTCAAGTCTAAGGCAACTAAAAACACAGACACGGTGCTACAGCCACAACACCACAGCTGGAACGATTTAACATTTAAACAGAACTGCTTTGAATAAATGACGTGAGGCCCCTGCAGCCTGATCTTTTGCAAGGGTCCAAAGGCACTGAAGGAATAATGAAAGTGTCACAGAAGAATCTGTTCAGGACAACAACCGGTTTAGATAACAGCCCACAGCTTGTCAATGTCTGTAGGAAATGTTAGAGGACTGTCCTTTTATGTCACCCTTTAGCACCCTTTGATGATGTTTATGTCTTATTTTTCCAGAACAAATAAAAAAAAACAAGAGTTGGAGCTCACTTTGCAGAGTGCTGTGAGGTCGCGGTGCTTGCTCTTCACCAGAAACTCTGCTGTGATATCTCTGGGTGGTTTGACTTCACTGGCCTCTTTGTGCTGCTGATGAAGCTCCTTCACTCGCTCCTTAGTGGTCACCATCTAGAGTCAGATACAAGAGAGGAACGCCATGAGGTTGTTGTGGATGAAAAGAAAGGAAACTGGAAGGAAACATTCAAGTCTGTTTTTTTAATAGTAATAAAGTGTTGATTGTTTTAACCCATCGAACAAAACAACGAGAAAAAGAATAGTTCTTGCAACTTTCAAAAGTTTTCCCTTCGATTTGTTTTGCTTGGATAAAATGTGAAACACCACACATGTCTGAGAGCTATGTTGTCATAATGTGCTAAACTCTGGCATCTGCAATTTTGTAGCTTAAGAAATGTATTTAGTACTGCTGTTGCATGCTGCAAATATTGTGCTCACCTTGTTGAGAAGATCCCTGAGCTCTTCCTGAGTCTTTACAATCTTCTTCCAGTGTTCTATCTGCTCATCTTTAACATGCTTCTCCTGCAGCCTGCAACACACACACACACACACACAAAATGTGAGGTTTTATACTCGTCTGTATACATCTCTTCTTTGGGTACTGATGTGCATGATGTCCCCCCCCCCCCCCTCCCGCGTGTTTGAGTTCATGTAGTCTGCACCATACTCACTGTATGACCACCTCTAGGGCCTGTCCCAGAGAAACAGGTTTGTTGTTGAGGAAGTTGAAGTCCAGCTGGTGGCTGAGGTAGGAGGTGGCCTCCAGCAATCTGTTGAACTCTTGCTCCACCATCTCGTCCTTTTCTTTTGGCACCTGGACGCACACAACACATGCAGGACGCAGTCAGTCACACTAATGACAGTAGTGACCAACACTACAGAAATATTAAGAGTTTGAAAAGCATGCCAGACATGATACTCACGCTTGTGCACCGTTCCCCCTTTAGTGGTTCATGAAAGGAAGAACATGGAAGGCATTGAAAAGAAGAAAAAAGGGGTGGGGGGGTGGGGGAGAGAGAGAGAGAACATATTAAGTAATCTGAACTTTAACCCTAAACAGCTTTGCAGTAAAAGACATGACACTCCGTTTGCCTTTTCCTGCAGTAGAGGAAACCATCTACACATGATGCAGATGCTCCAGGAGCCCCGTGGCGAGTCTCTGGTGAAGTGGAAGTGCCCTGAACGTGAACCTAAACATCCTCCTACTGTTGCTGCCACTTGATGGTCGGAACAAAAATGAGGGGGGATAACACTGTTTACTTCAAATGTAAATTGCATTATGGTCATATCTGTTTTCTGTTCTGAAAGGAACTGGAGCTGTTGTTGATGACACGCGAGGGTACGCACTTAAATGAATCCACCGCTCATTGTGTTTTTGTGGCTCATGGAAAACCAGATTACTGCCTCAGGACAACAACAGGCTTTAAGAATAGCTATTTAATCAGACACAGAAGTACTTCTACACTAAGAGAGGAAACTGTTGTGCATAAACATCTTCTAATAAAGGAAGTAAACAACATCAGGTCCTGCTTTTCTTAAATGTAATTTGGATACATATATCTAATGCAGCTGCAGCCACACTGCTGTGACTGATGTTTTTTAGACGTTTGTATGTGGACTTATTCTAATGCACATCTAAAAACGTCAGCATGAGACTCTTACAATCCATCAGGCATTGAAGTTATTTATTTGCGTCACAAGAAAAACCAGAAATCAGTCAAAACACTCGTGTTTATAAATATAAAGCATATTTAATGTTAACAAGGTAACTTGAGAATACTGCTTATGACAGGACGATGACAGATGAGTCAGTCAAGTTACTGATTCAGAATGATTGGTTATACTCACAGCTTGGCCGTTGGCTTCGTACAGCGGACACTTCTGTTTGATCTTTGCCAGCTCCATGTTAACCTGCTTACTGATCACTGCCATGGGATTCCCTCCTGGCAATAACACAAGCACACACACAAATGATGATGGCTGCATAAACATGGACACCGACACCATCTACTGGTAGGTTTAAGGAAAAGCAGAGTCAGTAGTCACACCTCCCCTTTGAGGGGAAAACTATTATCTGAAGCGGTTTTCAAACATGCACTCGTTAACATTTCTAGAAAATGTCAGGACAGCCTGACCCCCGAAATCTTCCTGAGTTGCTTATTCACACATGCCCCTCACAATGTGAAGTTTTCCCTGTTTGACAGGGGGTTCAGGAGGCAAGACATGACGTAAAAGACAATACGCTGTGGAAGATAGCGGACAAAGTGACAGAGTACGACACTGTAGCGATAGATTTTTGCATTTAGATTATATATATAATGCCATGTGTTATTGAAGGTATTCACAGTATCAATAAACAAGTGTTAACATAGTGGCGAGCAGAAAAGAGTATGAAGCAGCTTAATTACGAGCACGACATCAAATACATTTGAGTTGCGGCAGTAGCTCAGTTCGTAGGGACTTGGGAACCGGAGGGTCGCCGGTTCAAGTCCCGGTGCGGACCAAAATACGGAAGTTGTTCTGGTAGCTGGAGAGGTGCCAGGGCACTTCCCGAGTACTGCCGAGGTGCCCTTGAGCAAGACACCGAACCCCAAAATTGCCCTGGTGCGCTCCCTGTGTAGCAGTGTGTAGCAGCCCCACTCTGACATCTCTCCACTAATGCATGTCCACAGGTCGTGTTTGTGCATGTGTGTGATTCGGGCCTATGTGTGAGAAGCATGTCCCTAAAAAATAACAGAGTGTAAACCCGAATTTCCCTCAGGGATTAATAAAGTATTTAAAAATAAAAATAATAAAAAAACTCACCTAGGCCTGTTACCACCATGGCACCCAGATCGGCTACATAGTTGCCCTTCCTGAATGTGGCCACTCTGCCTCCAACACGGTCCTGAAGGAGAAGATTAAGAAACATTTTTAATGCTGACATTGCAAACATTCGGCACCTGTAAATGTACAACTATATAAAGCAAAGTAAGTTTCCTTCATTCGTTTGGTTGGTTGTCATGGTAACCCTTAAAAAACATACGTATACCATACAACATTTAGTGCACTTATCTCTGTGTCTGTGCTTAACTATGGAAATAAACTAGGTGCTATACAATCACTTAATGATACATACAGCTGGTAATGAAAAAAAATACAACCAGGCGTTACACGACAGAAAAATAGAAATCCTGTTGGAGACCTACCCTGGCCTCCAATACTGTAACATCCATCCCGAAGCTCTGTAGCTGCCTGGCTGCAGCTAACCCAGACACACCTCCACCAATGACTATAACCTTCCCCGTCTTCTTAGCTGCAACAACAAGTAAGAGGTGAGTTCACTGGATATCATTATAACACTGACTACTCCACCAAGAGTGGCTATCAGAACACATTAGCTTGTGTGTTTAACCAATGAAGTGAACTCACTGGGTAGAGGTTTGACTCTCTTGTAGATACCAAAGTTAATGAGACCGTGCCTTTCTAAGTAGCTGTGTATCCTGTGGACCAGTACAGCATCACCTGAAAAGAGAATGTCGTCACTTTACGTTTGCATGGTTGTGATCTTTGAGGAAAAATTAAAAAAAATGTATGTAGGAAATAATTAGAAGAGGTTCTTACTGTTGTATGGAGCTTCAAGCTGCTGTGCTGTTGCTTCAAAGGTCAGCTGGATCTTAGGGTTGTCCAGCCACAGTTGGAGCTGCACGAGGTTAAAGTAAATTATCATGTGGTAATAAAGTAGTAAATTAAATGATTTAGTCCTTAATTTTTGAACATAAAGGAATGCACTCAAAAGCACTAACCGTACGATTGCGTATGTAGAGGAAAACCTTCTGCGTCTGCTGGGGTCCGCTGATTATATCGGGAAAGCAGGCGGCTTCCTGGGATGTCATACGGTCATGAGGCAGACGGCTCTGAAAAGCAGCTCCCTCTACACCTACAAATAAATAAACTAAATCACTGCAATAATAACAGCTTATGCAAGATCAAGTGAAGACCACAAAGAACAGCTTTTATGTGTTGTGAATTATTATATTTTTGATCGTGCAGAAGTTTCATGTTACAACTTAGATGACTTGAGTTTCTCACCAGAGGGTTCCTCTGGCTCACTGTCATTCTCTTCCTCTACTGGTGGAGCTGGAGGCGGGATGACCTGCTTCCTCTCTTTCTCCGCTTTAGCGTTTCTCTCCTCCTCCGAGTAGTATTCGTCTTCCGACAGATTAGCCAGGCTTTCGTCCATCTCGCGGTACTCCACCTGCAACGGTAGGCACAATAAAAGCAACATTAAAACCAACGTAACGGTCACTGGTTGGCTTCTGTGATCCCACGTCACATAAAGGTGGAAATAACTCTTTTGGAAGAAAGGTGCAAGTATCTTGAAAACGTCACTGCAAAGACAATGAGAAATTAGTTCAAATGATGACACATGTATTCACTTTGTATGAAACAAATTGTCATGATAACTGTGACATTTCTGCCAGGTAAAACTAACTTTTGTTTAATTTTCATTTATTCAATAATTGGCAGAAATCTTCTCCTCCCTCTAGGTAGAGGGAGGAAGGAGAACCATTTGATGTTTACTTTTGCTCGCTTGCGACGACTCGTTCTTCGAACTTCAGCTGCGTCTTGTTCTGCCCCCCCAGGCCCCCCATGGTGGGGCAAAGGGGCTCCACCAGGTTCCCCACTAGGGGAAGACCTCTCTTTTTTCTTTACATCCATGGGGCCTGCAGCCGATCCTGAAGGGCCAGTCTGCGCATCAGAAACCAGGGCCCTATCACCTCCTGCTGCTCCTGCAGAAGAGGACGTGGAGGAGGAAGAGGAGCCAGCATCTGACTTCTTGCTTGACAGCATCATGGAGGATGTTGGAGGCCTCTCCTGAAGAAAGGACAAACAGAAACAAAATATCTAAATGGAGGTACAACAACAGCACAATATAGAATCTTCTTTTAAGTGAAATGGTTAAAACGTAAATGCTCAAACTAGTATAGTCAATGTTAAAAATACAAAATAAAATACTCCTAAGGGAAAGATGAATATGATGAAATGTGAATTGTGCATATTGAGAGCAATCAACAAAAGAAAAGAAAGAATGGTTGTGTACCTCCTTCCTGGGTTTGAGGTTCTGAGAATACAAAATATAACAAACGTCGGTATTTCATTATATCCATCAACTGATAATAAACATTAATATCGAGCCTAGTGACTTACGAATGCTTTCAAACTACTAAATTCAGTTTAATAAAATTGGCTGGTCACTTTACTTTGGGGGGCAGTGAATGCACCTGATATAGAGCTAACACCCCCCATATACTGTAGAGCCCGTGGAGATGCTCTACCAAAATCTGTATATTGAAATGATTTAAGTAATACATTGACTGTGCATGAATGTCATGATTTATGAAATGAGAGCGCCATGGTTTACAATAACCTTTTCTTGCTTTACCCATTTCTCCGTGCACCTGGTAATATCCATTCAAACACTAAGAAATGAAGACAGAACCAGAAATATTGTTACGAGCAGGACTATCTGAGCAAAAATACGGTACGCTGGCCTTTTCAGATTAAACTCATATAGACCAAGCAAAAACATTTTTTTGTAAAACATGTAGTTATGCTCTGATAACACAAGATTAGTGCATTGTGTAATGCACCGCTAGCTCCCTTGTTTGTCAAAACTTGCACATTACTGAGACAGCAAAAGGAGAGTTCTCACACCAGAAAAAGTCGACAATGCATCATTAAAAATTTCTAAAGTTTTATGTAATATTCAGAGGAAAAACTGCCTACTTCCAAAAACCCTTTGTGTCGCCTTAGCAACCTGACCAAATGGACGAGCTAGCAAGTTAGCTGCTGCAAGCTAGCAAGTTAGCTCGCGTTAGCTAGCGGTTTCTTCATGACATTGGCTTACCTAGAGCACATATTAATGCAATAACAAGTCCTTTGAATATTCTGGCAAAACAATGTGCACTGAAAATGTATTTTCGAGTCTGTTTTGATTGCATTATGTATTCTAAGCAACCGTCCTATGGCAGCTAACAAAGCTAACAATGAGATCTAGCTAACACCAAGTGTAGCGAAGGAGCAGGTGCGAGTGAAAAAGAAAAGAGCCAGCTATGCTAAACAAAGGGGTCCGAATTGATAAACGGTGTGTGAAATGTAAGGCAAACTTCCCCTCTCCAGGAAGCGTTGTCTACGTTAATATAGATAGATATTTAGTGTAGAAAATATGAATATTACCTCTCAAACCTCCGAATATGTCAACACAAAGACGGCACAGTTGCAGGGTTTCCTTTCAATGAGCTTCTTCGTGATTGGTTGATCAAGTATGTTACCCAATACCCCTAAGTCAAACGATTGGTTTAACTAACTGTCAATCAAAAAAGGGGGTGGGTAATCAAAACTCCTCCTACTCTACTATTTATTATGATTTAGGTTTAAGTTTTCTCTTTCGCAGTGCTTTTTAAAACATATTTATGTTTATGTGTTTTTTAAAGAGTTTGGAAAAGAGCTGCCTCATTTATCTCGGTGTTCAGGTTTGTGAGGAAACCAAACAAAACAGATCCCAGCTCTGCTATCAAAGTGACGTCAGCCTGCGTGAAGAACAGGATGAGCAGGAGGGGAGGTGGGTAGACAGGTAAAGGTGAGCTTCTCCGTCGCACCTACTACTCAAGGAAGCATACCGATGTTTGGTTGACTCCTTTGTGTCTCCATTTTGAGGCAGCTGTGTGTAAGTAACACCTTAAACTTTGATTATAATCGAAAATATATACGTTTATGCCTACCTCGATCCTTTCTTTTAAAAAGTGAGCGTTAATTTTTGAGCTAAAAAGCCACTCCTACTGTTTGTATTGGGTCACGCGGCTAATATGGGTGCCGCTGATATTTACATTGTGAAGATATGTTGTGTTATATGAAGAGGTTTGTGGGATTGCTTACCTAGGACCTTTAACATAAATTATATTAAGTGGTAAAGATGCTACAGCTTTTTACATTTACTCAAACTATGAGTTGACACGTCGTAGGAAAAGCTATGAGGAAAAGAAATTGGTGAGCCTTAAGAGTTAGGAGAATAATGGATTTTCCTTTAAGATAGGAAGAGTTTTTTATACATTTGGCATGGGTGTTATAACATACACATGAAGTGATGTTAATGAAATGCTGCAAACTGGTGACTTGATTAACAATCTGTCCAACAGAACAACCCCCCAAAAAATGGTGAAGGAAGTGAAGGAGTTAGCCAACCGGCCTGACAACACAGCCTACACTCAGCAGAGGCTTCCAGCATGGCAGCCCATGCTCTCAGCTGGTATCGTCATCCCAGGGTTTGTCATCATCGGCCTAGTGTTCATCGGCATCGGTGTCGCCCTCTTTGTCACTTCCCAGAGCATCCAGGTGTTAGAGGTAAGACCGTGACCACAAAACTCACAAGTCGGAGAAGGGTCATGCTGAGGGTTAAGAGTCAAAGTATCACCAGCAAAAAAGAGAGGAAGCAAGACGATAAAAATACGGAAGAAGTAAACACACATAAAGCAAATATTAAAATAATCTGTTTATCTGTGGGAAACAGAAAAGTATCCAAGAGTCCCTCCTCTGTCTACTTACGTACAAGACTCTTGTAAGGGATATTCTGTTCCTGATTTGTAAAAAGGTGTGGTGTCAGTAACACTCACTGGAGTCGTTGTAGCCATCAATAATGCAAAAATGAATAATAACCTTTGTTTTTTTTCCCCCTACACAGCTAGACTACACCGGTGTCGAGCAAACCTCACCCTGCTTCAAGTGCACAGAGCAAACTAACAAAAACTGTGTCTGTCAAATGGACTTTGACATCAACACTCTCTTTAAGGTTGCATACAAGTTTTAAATTAACACATTGGAGTGGAAAAACAAAGTGGAACTCGTGCCTCTGACCCCTTGGTTGTGTTTCCGTGATTCTCTTTTCATCCACAGGGGCCTGTGTTCTTCTATTATGGTCTGTCCAACTACTTCCAGAACCAGAGAAAGTACGGAGTGTCCAAAGATGATAACCAGCTGTCTGGAGACCTGGATGCATTTACGGTGAGTAAAAACACAAGAAACTTATAGAGTAAAAAAAAAAAACACAATTCCTCTAAGGAAAAACTGAATCTTTATGTGCTCAAATGAAGTATGAACGTTAAAGACTTTAAAACATTTTGATGGAAAATGACAATATTTTTTTGTTTCTCCTGCAGGATCCCACTGATTCCTGTTCTCCCTACCAGAAAGTCGGCGACAAACCAATTGTTCCATGTGGAGCTGTGGCCAACAGCATGTTCAATGGTATGTAAAGACATTTAAAATGACCGTCTTGGTTTTTTCTTGTAGATGTTCTTTCACATGAGTATTGATCGTCTGTCCGTCTTGTGCTTGCTTTTTTGCTAAGACACCTTCAAGCTGTTTCAGATTGTCAACGGGAATAGGAAGCAGGTGCCATTAGATGGAAAAGGGATCGCCTGGTGGTCGGATTATAACATCAAATACAGGAACCCCTCAGTCACACCCCTGAAGAATGCATTCAACAGTAATATTTCCTTTTCTTTTATTTAAGTATATTTTTTGGGGCTTTTAGCCTTTTTTAAATAAAGAGAGACAGGAAATGTTGAGAGGAGGTAGAGGGGAGTGACATGCAGCTAAGGGTCGAGGTCAGATTCGAACCCACGGCTGCTGCTACGAGGACTCTAGCCTCTGCATATAGGGCGCTTAACATAACCTCTAGGCTATCCTTGGCGCCCCTTCAGAGTGTGTTTCATGAGGAGTTCTGGGATTTTTAGATGACATCACATTTTGAACAATGAGTTGTCAATGTTGTGTTTGAAAATCATGCTGAAAGTTTGACTTGCAGGTACTGTGAAACCTCCATCTTGGCCCAGGCCTGCTTATGAGTTGGACACATCAGACCCCTCAAATAACGGCTTCATCAATCAGGATTTCCTGGTGTGGATGAGGACAGCAGCCCTGCCGGATTTCAGAAAGCTGTATCGAAGAATCACAGAGGGCGATTATGCACAGGGTCTGCCAGCCGGAAACTATACCCTTGAAATTGCCTACAGTATCCTTTTACCTTTTACTGGTGACAGAGTGTGGGATGATGGAGTGAGTCTACTTTAACACGAGTCCTGTGTTTCTTATTTATTTTAATCCAGGCATCTGGACACCAAACATAACAGGCAAAAGCCAGAATACACAATTTTTAACATATTTACAAGAATATAATGTACTCTATCATAATGTCTCCTGCATGATTCATTCTTACATTGAATCATTCTCATTTATGTCTTTTGACCAAAAATGCATCACAGATTGCGTTATTAAATGTCTTGCCAATATCACACTAAAGTTGAATTTCAGAAATGCCTGCAGACAAGAAAGGTGTAAATATGGAGCGATTGGTTTAATGAAAGACAAGTAAACAGAGTTTTCTTCAAAATATGTTTAATTTTAGTTGGAGAGAATTAAACATCGTTAAGCACACAACAGTATTCCCTTACACTCGGAGCGATACGTTATTTAAATGGATCTGTTTTAATGTGCATCTTCTGACTATTGAAGTACTCGAAATCGGTCTTGAGACCACTTTTTGGTCTCGTCTCGGATTCAAAAGCTTTTTTCTTCTCGGTCTCAGACTTGGCGGACTCCAGATTTTAAATCAAGAACGGTTAAGACCACCCCGATAGGTTATTTGTCCACGTCATTACTGTGTTTAGAAGAGAAATGCCTCTTTCTAAAAGAACAAATAACTTCCATTGATTTGTAGTTTGATTTTTATCCACAGTTACAGCCGAGTGACACCCCGCTGCAAACAAGATGATGATTTTTTTATTGATATTTATGGTCTTGCCCCTGCCTTGGTCTTGATCTTGTCTTGGTCTCGGTTAATGTGGTCTTGACTACAACACTACTACAAAACGATGCAGCATAACTCTGTGAAATAAGCCTCCCCTTAAGGTAGTTTGCTTTAAACAAATCCTTTTGTACTGAGAAGCTCTGATCGGCTTAAAGAGGTCAGCCATCACATGTGCACAACATGTTTTGTGTCATATTTCAACAACAGTAGCTTCAGTCCAACCTGTTTTACCGGCTGGGTGTGGTTGTGTTTTTATAAGGGCGCAGTGACTCAGGAGTTTCTTGAGATGAAGAATAAATCAGGCAAATTTTTCGGACACAAGTAAATAAGCTAGGCAAATTCTTATTCATGTGGTTGGATGCTTTCTACCTGAAGCTTTTTACCCCCTATGTTACGACTTGGAACACACTTTTACTTAAAGGACAACACTACAGTGTTTCCCAGTTTAAGTCACAATTGGGTTTGTTTCTAATTTCTACTGCTGGACATGCATCCATTTATATTTTATGTTCTCCATTTTTTTTTCTGTGATTACGGGTAATTTCTGGTTATTTTGTCGACCCAAAGTTGCAAAAGCCCAAGGCATGGCATGGCATGGCATGGCATGGCATGGCATGTTATGTTGTAGTCTGGCCTATCACAGCCTATTTTTTTCTGTCTTCTAGATCACCCCAAAAAAAGAAATGACTTGTTAGCACAGGAAAACAAAATCAATGAAATGTAAGAGTGCATGTCCGCTCAAAGGTCACATATTCTCACTTTCAACCAGTGTAAATAAGTCTCAGAGCTCCCCAAAACGTGTGTGAAGTTTCTTGTTCTAAATCCACTCTGATCCTGTATTTGATCATGCCTATAAACCCCTCTATTTCAGCCCTGATCAGAACAGGCTGTTTCTGTGTCTGTAGCTTTAAATGTAAATGAGCTGTGTCTGACCACGCCCCTCTCTGGAAGGGCTTGGGTGTCTCGGGCTTTCTCGCTCCATGCCCTATTGTTTACGGTGAGAAGGCAGACTCAGAGGGCAGAACAAACACCTAGCTGTGGGAGTGTCACCCACCTGGGGGAGGGGTTACTGCCCTTTGTGATGTCATGAAGGGGAAATCTCCAAACGGCCTGTTTGAGCACACATTTTCTGAAAAGTGGAGCAGGCAAAAGAAGAGGGGATGGACTTTTCTCATCATTGGGAGATTTGTATGTAGACTAGGGACACATATTAGTGTTAGAAAACATGGTGAGGTGTGTTTTACATAATATGAGACCTTTAAGGCCTATTTTTTGATATAATATATATTTTTAAATACAGAGCTGTTGTATAAAGACAAACCGTATCTTAGTTTCAAATTGGATACTTGAGTCAAAGTATTGGTACTAAATATTTATGTTTACCATTATTTTGTTGTTGTATATCCTTGACTTTTTGTCCCCCAGACTACCCTGTTCTGAGCTTTGACGGGAGGAAGAAGGTGGTGTTCAGCAATGTGTCCTGGATGGGAGGAAAGAATGAGTTCCTGGGCATTGCCTACCTTGTGATTGGATCACTTTGTGTCCTCATGTCCATAGTCATGCTCATCGTCTATGCAAAATTCAAGTTTCCCGAGGAAGACTGAGTTACTGGTCGTGGACTGTGTCTACCCTACAGCCATTTTTCTTTTTTTCTCTCTTTTTTTACTCAGTGGGATGATGAAAGCCTTGTAAAGTGACAAAACAAGAAGGCGTATACTGATAGAATATAACCTATGAACTGAAAACACATTTGATTGGGCTCATGAGGAGTCACAGAAAAAGCCTGGTTTCATTTTGTGAGGCAGATTTTCCCTCGACTGCAAAGTGGGACTTTGATAAGAGGAGTTCCAGTGTGCATGTACTCGTCTGATAGCACCTTCGAACCGTTAGAATCTACTCAGGGCTAAACAAATGTAAAGTAATTTACCATTCGATTCAAACTAAGTCCAGTGTCAACATAGTAATTTGTAAATATACTTCCTTATTGGTACAATGGTAAAAGATGTGTGCTCGCTGATATCAGGTAGATTCAGAGACTTGCAAATCATGTTTGCACTCGTTCATTCAGTTTGTGGTATACATTGTTTATTTTACAGTAGTTTCATATCAAAGGTTTTTCTCGAGTTATATAACTCAAACTTGAGCTCTCAAACTTTAACAGACTTTGTTACATTCCTAATTTAGGTCAGTAATAATATCAAAGCCATAAACTATTTGATAAGCCATTTAACACTATAGAAGAAGTGTGTGTCGTGTGTAGCTTAGTGTAATAAAAAATGATGCTGCAAAATCTTGGAACATTTAGCCGTCAAACTCAGGGATCAGGTATTTACAGGCGAGCTCATAACATCTTGATTTGACGAGTTTTAACTCGTTTTGTTAATGAGGTTTTATTTCTTGTTGGTATTTATTGAATAAAATAAAAACAGTCCTAACTTGCATTCCTCTTGTCTTATTACACCATTTGTTTTCACAGTCACCCTGCCATGTAACGTTAGCGTCATTCTAACAGTTAATGTTATGAATATTTTCTGTAAAGGTTTGATCTTGAGAGCTGCTCTCTCTGCTCTGACCTTCTCCACAGGTATAACGCCACTTCCTATTTAAGATGCCCTGCCCATTTTGACGAACTTTTTATTTATATAGCTCCTTTCATACAATTACAATGCAATTCAAATTGCTTTACAGTGATAAAAAACAAACAAGAAAAAGGCAAAATAGTGACAAAAAATATTACGAAAAAATAGGATTCAGAAGTAGAAACAAATGCAAACCAATAGCAATAAAATAAATACTGTTTAAACTATAAAGGTTAAGAGTTAAAATACATTTAAATGTTGAAAATTAACAAAATATTTAAAATATCCTGCTAAAAGAGTAAAGATAAAGAGTTTAAAAAAATAAAAGCATTAAAAATAATGATAATGAGTAGTTGAATAATAAAATAAATAGTTACATATAAATAAAACAACCTTTAAATCATTATAAAACATTTTAAAAATCAAAGTAGGCCAATAAGAAAGGTTGTTATCAATTCATTCATTCATAATTGATTTTTTTTCTCGTTATGATTCCGAAACAATAACACCACACACATCATACAATATTTTCTCAAAATAGGCCTACTTACACACTGTGCATGAACAAACAGGAGACACGATCATCGTGATAAAGTCAGCCTAATTTCTAAAAGTGTTACCTCTTTTTCTTGTCATTGATTTTGTAAAATCTGTGCAGTAGTTATGGAGGATGTCTGACTTTTAGCTGCATCATTGGAGACAACTCCCTTCCTCCCTCTGTCGGTCGTTCACGTTACAACAAAAAAGAGAGAGAGAAAAAAAAAATCCTTACACCTGCATTCTGGGATTTGTAGTCTTCCGCTGACATAGCCCCGCGAAATAGCTTCTTTGTGAACTACAAGTACCATAATTCATTGCGTTCATAAATCTGACGGGCACGGTTCTGCGGCGTTTTGACAGCGACAGTCGGCCTCTGACCAGCCCGGTAGATACTTCAGCAGTCAGTTAACGTCAGCCCTGTGTCTTTGTTCACTTTCACGCCGCGACCAGTCGTCTCTGACGGCTTTAAAAGGATGTCCGACGGCGGGGGGACGGAGGACAACTCCGGTACTATGGAGGTGTCGGCCGTTCAGACGGTAGCTGATACGTCGGTGCTGCAGAAGCACATTAGGAAATTGGTTCCGTTGCTCCTGGAAGATGGCGGCGAGGCCCCGGCCTCACTGGAAACCGCCCTGGAGGAGAAGAGTGCAGTGGAGCAGATGAGGAAATTTTTGGCCGATCCCCAACTTCACACCATCCTGGTTGAGAGAAGTGCACTAAAAGGTACATTTAGCTGCAAAATGTCAGATATCTAAAACAATTTGTAATCTATGGGCTGTTGATTCAGTGCCTGTGACCTAACCTGTGACCCAAATTCGTTGTTAGCAAGATGGTTTAATGCAAGCTTGCTAGTTTACATTTATTATTTCGCTGCCGGTGTTATGTCGAGAATTGCATCCCTGTCGAGCACAAAGCGGAAGTGTTTGAAAACGGTCTACATCTAATTTCTGGGGGCATATCTGTGATGTCAAAGTTTGTGAATCTCATACTTAATTAACGTTAAGTGTCCTTATATTTCTGTAGACTCGGTAGCATAGTCATTTTCATTAGCCTGCGTAATTCTGACCTGCAACAGTGTTTTGACTCTGAATTGTCTGTAGAGTAAATTTAAGGGACGGATTCACAATACGACAGCGTTGTATTTTAAGGGTGGATGCAGGAATTTGTGTCTGCCATATCTTGCATTGTCCTGCAAGGTGCGTGCAATTCTCAGCAGGCATGCATTTCTCGGCATAACACCTGCTCCATAACAATGTTAGCCTAACTTGCTGTCTGCATCGATGACGTTGCTAAATTGTAAGCTAACTGCGCAACACAGGGTGGGGACAGAGGAAGAGAGTCTACATGACAACACAGTGAAGTCCAGCTAGAAAGCAGTGTTAAGCTGTTGTTTTAAGGTGAAGTACTGGTGAACTTAGGCAGCATTCACCATTACTAAACATTTTATCAGGCAGTATAAACTGTTTTTAAATAATGGTTGCATTTTCAAGTGCATCTTAGCAATGGTAAGACAATGACTCCTCAGTAATAACTCAGTAATATGTGTGCACCTTGTCATGTGAACTAGCTTCTGTAAAAGAACACATTATCTTCAGTTTCCTCTAGGCGAAGTAATCCTGATCCACATGCCCTCACTAATGTTTAATGAGAGCGAAACCTTGATCGCCTGATTCTGCTCATGACTAGCCGCTAAGACCGAGCCTGGAGGTTTGGGAGTCCCGGCCCCCAGCCTGATAATGTTTTTGCTCTTAAAATAAGTCTGATGCTGCAATGCAGAGAGGGCAGTTTCTGAAAATGGCCAACACCTCCCAGAAGCAACGACATCACTTGTAGGGAGTATATAGATGGACGGAGGTAGATTAAGTGCCAGACTGCACCTGTAACATGACTTAAGATACTTAGATAACCTCGTCTGCTGGCATCCAAATAACTTTTATTGCTACACTTCTCTCATTACAGTAACTTACATGATAAGAAAAACCTCAGCAGTGAGCACAAAGGCTGCGTAATGGTATATGATGAAAAAGTCTGTCGCAAACACTTGTTGATTTTTGGCCTATTATAGCGATATTAGGAAGAACTTCATGACTTGTGCAACTCGATCGGACTCAAGACTTTATTTGTTATTCACACAGAGGATGTTGGAGATGAAGGAGAGGAGGAGAAGGAGTGCATCACTTACAATGTCAGCATCGACATACACTATGGGATCAAGTCCAATAGGTAATTGCTGAATCTAATCCTCTGAACAGACGACTTCCTTTCTTCTGAAATAGCATACAAATGACTAACTTCTCTTTCTTTTTTTATTTACTGCATAGCAGTCATATCTTTGAATAACACTTCTGCTATTTCAAGCTTTAATCATGTTTCCCTTCTCTCCTCTGGCAGCTTGGCTTTGATCAAGAGGACAGGCGTCATTGATGCAGACAAGCCCATATCAACCCAAGTCAGAGTTCTGACCTTGAGCGAGGATTCTCCTTATGAGACGCTCCACTCATTCATCAGCAATGCTGTCGCTCCGTTCTTCAAGTCCTACATCCGTGAGTCTGGCAAAGCAGACAGGTAAACCTGAAAATGTGCCTCATATAACTTAACATCAATGCATTTGAATTTAAACGTAGGATGGGGTGAACACTAACGTTGCTTGAGAGTTAATCTGTGTTACAATCTGTCCTTACCCTCCAGAGATGGGGATAAGATGGCTCCCTCAGTGGAGAAAAAGATTGCTGAGCTGGAGATGGGACTTCTCCACCTGCAGCAGAACATTGAGATTCCTGAGATCAGCCTGCAGATCCATAACACCATTACTAACATCGCCAAGCAGTTCTACGAACGCGGGGAGAAGCCCAAAGTCACTGATTTTGGTGATAAAGTGGAGGATCCATCCTTCCTTAACCAGCTGCAATCTGGTGTCAACCGCTGGATCAGGGAGATCCAAAAGGTACGAGACATTCATACCTTTTTTTAAATTTGAATGAAACCGTAATCTTGTTCTGTACATCAGAATAAAAAGGGCTGTTTGAGAAGATTCATTTCTCTTATATTCTTAACACTGGGCTTACTTGTGTCCTCCACTTACTTTGCTACCAGGTGACAAAGCTTGATCGTGACCCAGCTTCGGGCACAGCCCTGCAGGAGATCAGTTTCTGGCTGAATCTGGAGAGAGCCCTGAACAGGATCCAGGAGAAGAGAGAGAGCCCCGAGGTTCTGCTCACACTGGACATCCTCAAACACGGCAAACGTTTCCATGCTACCGTCAGCTTTGACACAGACACTGGTGAGTGTTTTTTTTTTCATTGGCTTGTTTACCTTCTGCTGTAGCATTTTGAACACAGTATAGGTAATTGTGATTCTTTCTCAACTTCTCACAGGTCTGAAACAGGCTGTGGAAACTGTCAATGACTACAACCCTCTGATGAAGGACTTCCCGCTCAATGACCTGCTTTCTGCCTCGGAGCTCGATAAGATCCGCCAGGCTCTGATGGCTATCTTCACTCACTTGAAAAAGATTAGGAACACCAAGTACCCTATCCAGAGAGCACTGCGTCTGGTGGAGGCCATCTCCAGGGACTTGAGCGCCCAGCTGCTTAAGGTGTTGGGCACCAGGAAACTCATGCATGTTGCCTATGAGGAATTTGAGAAGGTCAGTATCGCTTGGTCTCAAGCACAAAACACATTTTTATTGTTCTGCGCCAGGAACACACTCTTACTTTAGCTGCTAAAAATATTTGACAATGTCTTGTGTGCAGGTGATGGTGGCATGCTTTGAGGTGTTCCAGACTTGGGAGGATGAGTACGAGAAACTACAGGTGCTTCTGAGGGACATCGTAAAGAGGAAGAGAGAGGAGAACCTGAAGATGGTGTGGCGTTTGAGCCCAGCACACAGAAAGCTCCAATCACGTCTGGATCACATGAGACGTTTCAGGAGGCAGCACGAACAGCTGAGGGCTGTTATTGTTCGTGTACTGAGGCCTCAGGTAAAGCCTGTTAACTTCTGTAATGGCAACACAAGCATCACATGCTGTAATTTACCTTTTCATGATCATTTGAAGGCAGTTTTCCTTTAGACGTTGCAGAAAATAATTTCTTGTGTTAACGACACTAGATCTAAAAGGGTTCTTTTAATTTCACTCTCAAGGTGTCTGCTGTGCCACAACATGCTCCTGGAGAGACCGTAGAGCCTCAGGACATGAAGGTGGCTGGAGTTCTGTTGGATGCGGCTGATGCCAACGCCATCGAGGAGGTCAACCTGGCATATGAGAATGTCAAAGAGGTCGATGGCCTCGATGTGTCAAAGGAAGGCACCGAAGCCTGGGAAGCCGCCATGAAGCGTTATGACGAACGCATCGACCGCGTGGAGACCCGTATCACTGCCCGTCTGCGTGATCAGCTGGGAACCGCCAAGAACGCCAACGAGATGTTCCGCATCTTCTCCCGCTTCAATGCCCTCTTTGTGCGTCCTCACATCCGCGGTGCCATCCGAGAATACCAGACGCAGCTCATCCAGCGTGTGAAAGACGACATCGAGTCGCTGCATGACAAGTTCAAGGTGCAGTATCCTCAAAGCCAGGCCTGTAAGATGAGCCATGTGCGAGACCTGCCTCCCGTGTCCGGCTCCATCATCTGGGCCAAGCAGATCGACCGTCAGCTGACTGCATACATGAAGAGAGTCGAGGATGTTCTGGGGAAGGGCTGGGAGAACCATGTTGAGGGGCTGAAGCTGAAACAGGATGGAGATAGCTTCAGGGCTAAACTCAACACCCAAGAGATTTTTGATGACTGGGCTCGCAAGGTATGAGCTGATCGTGGACATAAATATAGCGGAGTGTTTTTCATTTGTGTTTCATTGACATTATTCTCTAATATAACAATCCGTGCTCATTGTTTGAGCAATTTGTCCTGTTTTTAAATATTTGCTCCTTCTTTCTTTTGTCACTCAGGTGCAGCAGCGTAACCTCGGTGTGTCAGGCCGCATCTTCACAATTGAGAGCACTCGCGCCCGCGGACGTACCGGAAACATGCTCAAGCTTAAAGTCAACTTTCTCCCCGAGATCATCACCTTGTCCAAAGAGGTCCGCAACCTCAAGTGGTTGAGTTTCCGTGTTCCTCTGGCCATCGTCAACAAAGCCCACCAGGCTAACCAGCTGTACCCATTTGCCATCTCTTTGATTGAGAGCGTGCGCACCTATGAGCGCACCTGTGAGAAGGTGGAGGAGAGGTCCTCCATCTCCCTGCTGGTGGCTGGCCTTAAGAAAGAGGTTCAGGCTCTCGTTACCGAAGGCATCACTCTGGTGTGGGAATCCTACAAGCTGGATCCTTACGTTCAGAGGCTGGCTGAGATGGTCTTCAACTTCCAGGAGAAGGTCGGTGTAGAGGAGCTATCTCCATGTTTATTCCTTCTGCATGAAAGAAGTGCTGTTGTTTGAATTCTTAGGCATTCATTCTAAGCTTTTTTGTTTTATTGTTTCCAGGTGGATGATCTCTTACTGATTGAGGAGAAAATTGACCTTGAAGTTCGCTCTCTGGACACTTGCATGTTCGAACACAAGACCTTCTCTGAAATCCTCAATCGAGTCCAGAAAGCTGTCGACGACCTCAATCTCCACTCCTACTCCAACCTCCCTATCTGGGTCAACAAGCTCGACATTGAGGTTGGCACCACGAATCAGCAGTCAAAGGATTATTTGTGAGACTGTGACTGTGGCGAGGCAGAGTGGATTTCTGACAGGATTGATTGTGTTTTGTGTTTACAGATTGAACGTATCCTGGGAGTGCGCCTGCAGGCTGGCCTCAAGGCCTGGACCCAGGTGCTGCGTGGTCAGATAGAGGACAAAGCCGATGTGGACATGGACACAGAGGCTCCACAAGTGAGCCACAAACCTGGAGGGGATCCCAAGATTAAGGTGACTGAAGTTTCTCTGTGTTGCCTTATGCCTTTGTGTATTCCTTAACACAGCTGAAATCTAATTATAATAAATTATTCTGTTCTTTTCTTCTCCCAGAACGTCATCCATGAGCTAAGGATCACCAACCAGGTGATCTACCTAAACCCACCGATTGAAGACTGTCGCTACAAGCTCTACCAGGAAATGTTTTCCTGGAAGATGGTCATCCTCTCCCTGCCCAGGATCCAGAGCCAGAGATACCAGGTAGGGTTGTCTGAACAGAGGGGGCAGCTGTACTTACTCCAAAGAGCCATGGCTAAAATACAGACTACACTGAGATATGCACACTTTAAGTCCCCAACCATAACTCAGTTTAATTTATTCTAGCTCAGATTGAATCTTCAAAACATGGTTTCTATATTCTTGTGCTCTTTTTGTATTTTTGCTCATCTTCTGTCCCTCACCAGGTGGGAGTCCACTACGAGCTGTCAGAGGAAGAGAAGTTCTACAGAAATGCTCTGACGCGGATGCCCGATGGCCCCGCAGCCTTAGAGGAGGCCTACAATGCAGTTGAAGACATCGTCAATGAGGTGGAACGTTATGTCAAGGTAAGAGTCCTTATGTTCAAATGTGTTCTAGATAAACATTGTTTTTATCCTTCACACTAATCTGTCCATGTCTAGCTGTCATTAAGTATCTCCATTCTTTGTTGCCCCTGTCCAGGTGTGGCTGCAGTACCAGTGCTTGTGGGACATGCAGGCTGAGAACATCTACAACCGTCTGGGTGAAGACCTCACCAAGTGGCAGGCCCTGCTGGTCCAAATCCGCAAAGCTCGTGGCACCTTCGACAATGCAGAGACACGCAAAGAGTTTGGACCCGTGGTCATCGACTATGGAAAGGTAATGATCACTGACAGTGCTTGAAAATGATTCTATAATAGTCTTTAAAAAAGCATAAAGAGTCTAATTTGTGAAACAGTTTGTGCATGTTTATCTTATTAAAATTAAAGTAGATTTGTATTTTTATGGGCTTGTCATTAAATATTCTTTCATCTTTTGGTGACAGGTCCAGTCCAAGGTGAACTTGAAGTATGACTCCTGGCATAAAGAAGTGCTCAGCAAGTTTGGCCAGATGCTTGGACAGAACATGCAGGACTTCCATTCCCAGATCTCTAAGGTAATGCATCGTGTGATTGAGGAACATTTCATTTTGATCAACCTCAGCAGCATGACTTTAACAAGACAGTGATAGGCAGCTTATTGCATGATCTACAGTTATTTCTTTGTTTGCCTAATAGTCCCGTCAAGAACTGGAGCAGCACTCCGTGGACACGGCTAGCACCTCGGATGCAGTCAACTTCATCACGTATGTCCAGACCCTGAAGCGCAAGATCAAACAGTTTGAGAAAAATGTGGACGTAAGTACTCTAAAACATTCAGTTGTCGATATTTAATTATTTTGAATCGCTCTCTGCTTTAAGAAAAAAGGGTTTTAATCAGCTTCTCCTTTTCTCTTCTCTTCTTGTTACCTCTAGTTGTTCAGAAATGGACAGCGTTTGCTGGAGAAGCAGAGATTCCAGTTCCCTCCATCTTGGCTCTACATTGACAACATCGAAGGTGAATGGGGCGCCTTCAGTGACATCATGAAGCGTAAGGACACTGCCATCCAGCAGCAGGTGGCCAACCTCCAGTTGAAGATCGTCCAGGAGGACAAAGCTGTGGAAAACCGCACCACAGACTTGCTCAATGACTGGGAGAAGACCAAACCAGTTGCTGTAAGAGAAACAAAATCTCACAATGTTCCCACATTCTGTGACATGTGAAGGGCGAATAAAAGGATATGCTGTTGTGCCTTTAATACACTGGTCATCTTTGTCACCAGGGTAACCTGCGTCCAGAGGAAGCCCTTCAGTCTCTGACAATCTACGAGGGAAACTTCGGCCGTCTGAAGGATGAGAGAGAAAAGTGTGCCCGAGCCAAGGAGGCCCTGGAGCTCACAGACACCGGGCTGCTCAGCGGCAGCGAAGAGAGGGTGCAGGTAATACCAGCAAACGTGTGCAAAAAAGGGATTTAAGTAAAATAAAATATCCCACAGACACTTTGAACAGGAGTCGTTGAAAACCTAAGCGATTTCCTTTAAAATGATGTTCCTTTGTTACATCTTGTAGGTGGCGCTAGAGGAGTTGCATGACCTGAAAGAGGTTTGGTCTGAGCTGTCAAAGGTCTGGGAGCAGATCGACCAGATGAAAGAGCAGCCTTGGGTGTCCGTACAGCCTCGCAAGGTGACAAATCCACACAAAAATGACATGTGGGTCATTGAATTTCAACTGTTAATTCCAAAATTCTTGCCTTATAACTTTTATTATGCGGTGTTTGTAGCTTCGTCAGAGTCTGGATGCACTTCTGAACCAGCTGAAGAACTTCCAAGCAAGACTGAGACAGTATGCGTCCTATGAGTATGTCCAGAGGCTGCTCAAAGGATACATGAAGGTTCGGCTGCTAGATTTCCCCCTCAACTTTGACCCTCCAGAAGTTTGAAAAATATTTGAATTGAATTCTCTTCCCCTGTCCTTCCTCTCACCAGGTGAACATGTTGGTGATTGAGCTGAAATCAGAGGCTCTGAAGGACCGCCATTGGAAGCAGCTGATGAAGCGCTTGCATGTGAACTGGGTCCCGTCCGAGCTTACCCTGGGACAGGTCTGGGATGTGGATCTGCAGAAGAATGAGATGGTGGTGAAGGATGTTCTCCTGGTGGCCCAGGGAGAGATGGCTTTGGAGGAGTTCCTCAAACAGGTGAAGGAGGAGGGGATTAATACGCAGTGAACTTGAGATTCTACTTTTTATTTTACAGATTTTTAAATAAGTTTGTTCTGCAGACCTTTCTTTAAATAATTCTTTTTTTTTGTCCTCAGATCCGTGAAGTTTGGAACTCATATGAGCTCGACCTGGTGAACTACCAGAACAAGTGTCGTCTGATCAGAGGCTGGGACGACCTTTTCAACAAGGTCAAAGAGCACATTAACAGCGTGTCTGCCATGAAGTTGTCTCCATACTACAAGGTGAACAGATGTTTACACATGTTGCTTAAATTGTAAAACATAAAAGCATTTCATCACTTCATAACGCCATGCTTTTCTTTTTCTCGTGTCCAAGGTGTTCGAGGAAGACGCCCTGAGCTGGGAGGACAAGCTGAATCGCATCATGGCTCTGTTCGATGTTTGGATTGATGTTCAGCGTCGATGGGTCTACCTGGAAGGCATCTTTACCGGCAGCGCTGACATCAAACATCTGCTGCCTGTTGAAACCCAGAGATTCCAAAGGTTATTGACAAACCCTTATTTTTACTCTTCATATAAGTAAACCGGACATAACTACTTTAACGATGTTTCCTATTAAACCTATTCAAACATGCTTCTTCACGTTTGTTCTGCAGTATCAGTACAGAGTTCTTGGCACTAATGAAAAAGGTGTCAAAGTCTCCACTGGTGATGGACGTGCTGAACATACAGGGAGTGCAGAGGTCTCTGGAGAGACTGGCTGACCTTCTGGGAAAGATCCAGAAAGCTCTCGGAGAATACCTGGAGAGAGAAAGATCCTCATTCCCCAGGTAGGAAGATGACGGGGAATAGTGCTTCAGATTGTTGTAGAAATGTTTGTGATCTGAAATCCCTTTAACTGATATGTACATTTATTGACTTTCTCACTGTTTTGTGTTCAGGTTCTACTTCGTGGGAGACGAGGACCTGCTCGAAATCATCGGCAACAGCAAGAATGTGGCCAAACTGCAGAAGCACTTCAAGAAGATGTTTGCTGGCGTTTCCAGCATCCTGCTCAACGAAGACAACACAGAGGTGCTGGGAATCTCGTCCCGCGAGGGTGAGGAGATTCTCTACAAGACACCCGTCTCCATCATAAAGCATCCCAAGATCAACGAGTGGCTGACGCTGGTGGAGAAGGAGATGAGAGTGACGCTGGCCAAGCTGCTGGCCGAGTCCGTCACAGAGGTCAATGCATTCAACAAGGGCACGGCCGTTGATCTGAGTCAGTACATCGACTGGATCGATCGTTACCAGGTTGGTATTTAGAGCATTTTAAACACAATTCAACATAAAATGATTCAAGCAGTGTGTTCATTTAATTTTGTTTCCTCTGTTCACAGGCCCAGCTGGTGGTCCTGTCCACTCAGATTGCCTGGTCTGAGAACATTGAGTCAGCTCTGACCACCATCGCTGGAGGTGGAGACATGTCACCCATGCAGGGAGTGCTGTCAAACGTGGAGGCCACCCTCAATGTGCTGGCTGACACCGTGCTGATGGAGCAGCCTCCACTCCGCAGGAGGAAACTGGAGCACCTGGTTAGAGGATTGTGGATTATTTGATTTCAAAGGCACACTCTTTAAAGACAACATCCAATAAAAAGTCATTCTGTTTTTATTCTTGTCTTCATCTTAGATCACCGAGCTGGTGCACCAACGTGATGTGACCAGAACCCTGATCAAGAACAAGATCGACAACCCCAAGTCCTTTGAGTGGCTCAGCCAGATGCGCTTCTACTTCGACCCCAAGCAGACAGATGTGCTGCAGCAGCTGTCCATCCAGATGGCCAACGCCAAGTTCAACTATGGCTTCGAGTATCTGGGTGTCCAAGACAAGCTGGTCCAGACCCCTCTGACAGACCGCTGCTATCTCACCATGACCCAGGCTCTGGAGGCCCGCCTTGGAGGCTCACCATTTGGTACAGGAGCTTTATTCTGCCCATAGAAATAATAAGGATGGTGAATGTAAGACAATGTGGATTTAAATGTGTAATAATTGAATTCGTCCTGCATCTAGGTCCTGCTGGCACGGGGAAGACTGAGTCAGTGAAAGCTCTGGGTCACCAGCTGGGACGTTTTGTCCTGGTCTTCAACTGTGACGAGACATTCGACTTCCAGGTACAGAACTGCGTTCACATTCTGGTTACCTAGGCTTTTTCAAAGCCAACCACATTGTGCGATCATCATTTACTTTGAATTGATAAAATATGATTATATTTACTTTCTTATGTTCCTTTTGTAGGCCATGGGTCGCATCTTTGTGGGTCTGTGTCAAGTGGGAGCGTGGGGCTGCTTCGACGAGTTTAACCGTCTGGAGGAGAGGATGCTCTCAGCCGTCTCCCAGCAGGTCCAGTACATCCAGGTGGCCTTGAGGGAGCACAGCAACCCCAACAGAGACAGGAGTATGTATCATCTGTGCAGAAAAATGAAATCACTTTGATAAGAAATAAACATACAAATCAGTTTCCAAAAAAGTCAGAGACGGTTCAACAAAATGTCTTTCTTCGTTTTAAAGTCCAGAGAACATGTGTTAACATCTGTCCTCTCCTCAGGCGTGCCCGTCACCACGGAGCTCCTGAACAAGCAGGTGAAGGTGAGCCCCGACATGGCCATCTTCATCACCATGAACCCTGGCTACGCCGGCCGCTCCAACCTGCCTGATAACCTGAAGAAGCTGTTCCGCAGCTTGGCCATGACCAAACCCGACCGTCAGCTCATCGCCCAGGTCATGCTATACTCTCAGGGTTTCCGAACAGCCGAGATCCTCGCCAAGAAGATCGTGCCCTTCTTCAAGTATGTGATGATTCAAAAAATGTGTCATGGCTTTCAGATCATTTAAAGAGGTCTGTCGTCTCTAAAGTTTAATTATTGACATCATTTCAGGCTGTGTGACGAGCAGCTGTCATCACAGAGTCACTACGACTTTGGTCTCCGAGCTCTCAAGAGCGTGCTGATCAGTGCTGGTAATGTCAAGCGTGAGCGCATCCAGAGGATCAAGAGGGAGAAGCTGGAGCGTGGAGAAGTTGTAGATGAAAATGACATCGCTGAAAACCTTCCCGAACAGGAGGTACTGAAAAGTTTGATATCTCTGATCATTCTGATTTTATAATCAAACTTTGGGGAGCATGAATAGTTATCTCACTCCATCTGTGTCTTTTTTTTCCTGTAGATCCTGATCCAGAGCGTGTGCGAGACCATGGTTCCCAAGCTGGTGGCGGAGGACATCCCTCTTCTGTTCAGCCTGCTGTCGGATGTCTTCCCTGGAGTCCAGTACCACCGTGGAGAGATGACCGCTCTGAGGGAGGAGCTGAAGAAGGTCTGTGCGGAGATGTACCTCACCTACGGAGACGGCGACGATGTTGGCAGCATGTGGGTGGAGAAGGTACGTAGCTAAATTACCTCAAAATTTGTTTTACTGATTGGGCTCGAGTTAGACTACCCTGAAAATGTTAAGGTGCTGCAAAGAGATTAACCGAAACTTCGTCATTCATTTCCTTCCAGGTGCTCCAGCTGTACCAGATCACACAGATCAACCACGGTCTGATGATGGTGGGACCCTCCGGAAGCGGAAAGACCATGGCATGGAGGGTGCTTCTCAAAGCCCTTGAGAGGCTGGAGGGTATTGAGGGTGTGGCCCACATCATCGACCCCAAAGCCATCAGCAAGGACCATCTTTATGGAACCCTGGACCCCAACACCCGCGAATGGACTGACGGCTTGTTCACACACATCCTCAGGAAGTGAGTTCTTTAAACGCGTTACCTCGTTGACTCACCTTGGATTATCTTTGTCTGCTTTTGAAATACGACTGGGATGTAAAATGTTTTACTTTTAATTTTTAGGATCATTGACAATGTCCGAGGGGAACTGCAGAAGCGCCAGTGGATCATCTTTGACGGTGACGTTGACCCTGAGTGGGTTGAAAATCTCAACTCGGTCCTGGATGACAACAAGCTGCTCACTCTTCCCAATGGAGAGCGTCTCAGCCTGCCACCAAATGTAAGAGCACGACACTCTCACTGTTTTAATCCCCTTATCAACTGAACCGATGTAGTCATCAAGATTTTTTCTCTCCCTCTTCAGGTACGTGTGATGTTTGAAGTACAGGACCTGAAGTACGCCACACTGGCCACTGTGTCTCGCTGTGGTATGGTCTGGTTCAGTGAGGATGTTCTCAGCACTGACATGATCTTCAACCACTTCCTGGCTCGCATACGCAGCATCCCATTGGACGAGGGAGAGGATGAAGCTCAGCGTCAGAGGAAGGGCACAGATGATGAGGAAGAGACTGCGTCACCAATGCTGCAGGTAATTGAAAGGAAGAAAATACACGATTAGAAAAAAGGAATTTATTGTTCTTCTTTACTAATGGTGTTTTGATTTTTTCCCCACTAGATCCAGCGTGACGCCGCTGCCATCCTGCAGCCATACTTCACCTCCACGGGCCTGGTGATCAAAGCCATCGAGCATGCCTCAAAGATGGAGCACATCATGGACTTCACCCGCCTGCGCTGCCTGGGTTCCCTCTTCTCAATGCTGCACCAGGCCTGCCGAAATGTGGCGCTCTACAACAACAACCACCCTGACTTCCCCATGCCCATCGATCAGCTGGAAAAATACATGCAGGTAATGTTTTGCTTTTCTGTTCTCCGTGTAAGTGGAAGATGCATACATGGTTATGTTTGGAACTCAATCACTGCTTACTATCTTTTCACAGAAATATCTGATCTACGCTGTGCTGTGGTCCTTCTCTGGAGACGGGCGGCTGAAGATAAGGGGTGAACTTGGAGAATACATCCGTCGTATCACCACAGTGCCCCTCCCCGCTGCTCCCAACGTCCCCATCATTGATTACGAGGTACAGCTTAAAGTGTTACTAAAGTTCTTCTTGAGTAAAGGTTAGAAAGTCATTTTGATTATCTGTACCTTCACAATGAAATCAGAATTCCATAATAATCATTGTGTATTGGTCTTTGTGTACAGGTGTGCATCACAGGTGAATGGCAGTCCTGGCAGGGCAAGGTGCCCCAGATCGAGGTAGAGACCCACAAGGTGGCATCCCCGGATGTTGTGGTTCCCACCCTGGATACTGTGCGCCACGAGGCTTTGCTTTACACGTGGCTGGCCGAGCACAAACCCCTGGTGCTGTGTGGACCTCCCGGCTCTGGAAAGACCATGACTCTGTTCAGCGCCCTCAGAGCGCTGCCTGACATGGAGGTGAGAGGCTGAATGAAACCCTGGAAGGACATTACACGCCCTTAAAATATTATTTTAAAGAGTAATGTTCATTGGAGTCAAACATTCTTAACTTCTTCATTGAAATTAATAAAACAGTCAATTGTAATTTCATATTTGTCTTCCAATTGTCCACCAGGTTGTTGGCCTGAACTTCTCCAGTGCCACCACCCCGGAGCTGCTCCTGAAGACCTTCGATCATTACTGCGAGTACCGACGTACCCCCAACGGCGTCGTCCTGGCCCCCGTCCAGCTGGGCAAGTGGCTGGTGTTGTTCTGCGATGAAATCAATCTGCCGGACATGGACAAGTACGGCACGCAGAGAGTCATCTCGTTCCTGAGACAGGTACGAAACATTGTTCACAGCTATGACATCATATTGGACATTTATAGCGAGGAACGTCAACATATTTTTAAACTTTTAATATTAGAGTTAAAGGGCAGCTGAACGAAACAAACTCAAGGCTTTCAAGGATTCAAAGACAAACGTGGGTGTGACCCATCTATAAACAATCGTCGTCAGCTTGTGTTTGAGGAGTGTTTGAACTTTGTTTGTAAATGATCATATTGGACATTGAAGTCTTTGTTAAACTGTAAACATGGAAGGATAAAACTTGTATCCCTGCTTGATTATAACCGGCTTATTTTTTGTGTTTGTCCTGGCAGATGGTGGAACATGGAGGTTTCTACCGCACCTCAGACCAGACTTGGGTCAAACTGGAGAGGATCCAGTTTGTTGGAGCTTGTAATCCTCCCACTGACCCCGGCAGAAAGCCTCTCACACACAGGTACAGGACCCAAACTGAACACCTGTTCAACAAAGCAATACAAGATATACATATATTACCAGAAATAAAAAAACTGAATTTATTATATACTTGCAAAACAAATAACCCTGACATTCACCATGTTGTGGTTTTCTGTTTGTAGGTTCCTGCGTCATGTCCCTGTGGTGTACGTGGACTACCCAGGTCCAGCCTCTCTGACCCAGATTTATGGAACCTTCAACCGTGCCATGCTGCGCCTCATCCCCTCTCTACGTACCTACGCTGAGCCTCTTACTGCTGCCATGGTGGAGTTCTACACCATGTCTCAGGTAAGGGACCTTTCTGAATAAATTTAAATGAAATATTTACAAATGGTACAAGGTTTTCTTTGTAGTGTTACAGTATATTATCAAATGTTCACATGCATTATTTTTATCACGTTCTTCAGGAGCGGTTCACCCAGGACACCCAGCCTCACTACATCTACTCTCCCAGAGAGATGACCCGCTGGGTGAGGGGCATCTTCGAGGCCCTGCGGCCTCTGGAGACTCTACCTGTGGAAGGGCTCATCCGCATCTGGGCCCATGAAGCTCTCCGTCTCTTCCAGGACAGGTGAGAGCAACTTTCAAAGACTTGTTGTTTTTGCAGGACTCTCACAGTTCTTTAGGGGCGCTAGGCAATCTGTACCGTGCCCACATGCTTGTAATGAGTTTTATCCTAAACCTTTTTCCAGACTGGTTGATGATGAAGAGAGAAGGTGGACAGATGAAAACATCGACATGGTCGCTCTCAAACACTTCCCCAACATTGATAAGGACAAGGCTCTCAACAGGCCGATCCTCTACAGCAACTGGCTCTCCAAGGTAACGAGAAATAAGACCGCTGCTGTGATCGCCCTGCTTCGGTAAAGCTGCTGAAATATTGAGAAATATTTTGTTTGTATTGAGACTTTTTTGTTTGTCTATACAGGACTACATCCCTGTGGAGCAGGAGGAGCTCCGGGACTATGTGAAGGCCCGTCTGAAGGTCTTCTATGAAGAGGAGCTGGACGTCCCTCTGGTGCTCTTCAACGAGGTGCTGGACCACGTCCTCAGGATCGACCGGTGAGAATCTACTTCTCATGCTTGTGATTAAATACATATAAAAGAAGATTTTCAGGTAAATTCGGTTTACATTTGAAATGATTTCTCCTCCAGAATCTTCCGGCAGCCTCAGGGCCATCTCCTGCTGATCGGTGTTAGTGGAGCAGGAAAGACCACTCTGTCTCGCTTCGTCGCCTGGATGAACGGACTCAGTGTTTACCAGATCAAGGTCGGTACAAGATGTGGGAAGATCCAACATGTTGAGATGTTTTCGTAAAGAGCCATATTACCATAACTGCCAGTCTGTATTTAATGTATGCGTGTGTTTCCAGGTCCACAGGAAATACACCGGAGAGGACTTTGACGAGGACCTGCGTACAGTGCTGCGTCGCTCAGGTTGTAAGAACGAGAAGATTGCTTTCATCATGGATGAGTCCAACGTGCTGGATTCTGGTTTCCTTGAGAGAATGAACACACTGCTGGCCAACGGAGAGGTAACTATATCAGTACTATTCACAGAGGAACAAGATGCCTTTTTAGTTTCAGAGATATTGAATCTATTTTAGTTGTGCGGTCTTCTTTTCTGGCCTCTAACATGTTGACATGCACCGTTCTGTTTAGGTTCCCGGCCTGTTTGAAGGTGACGAGTACGCCACCCTGATGACTCAGTGTAAAGAGGGAGCCCAGAAAGAGGGCCTGATGCTCGACACACACGAGGAGCTGTACAAGTGGTTCACCAGCCAGGTCATCAGGAACCTGCATGTAGTTTTCACCATGAACCCGTCATCAGAGGGTCTGAAGGACAGGGCTGCCACCTCCCCTGCCCTCTTCAACAGGTACAGGACACACGGCACACTTTCTGTAAAAGGAATAGATACAAGGGGTGACCCAAGTTAGACGAGTACTTCGAAACGATTCGTTTGAAAGAGCCTCAGTCGACTCGACTGCTGAGCTCACAGTCGAACATGAAACAAGGATCATTACATGCCAGCCTCAAGGGGGAGTGCTCGATGTCTAATTTTAATCATTTAAATCCTGTAAAATAAGCCTAAAATGTCCATCCAGGCAAACCCCGAGAAAATTGGATGCTGTTTCTTAGGAGCAGTTCGGAGAACAAGCACAGATGAGGTCTCTTGTAAGCTTCCTGCAGTTTCAGAATCGGTCAAACTGCTTCCAAAAAATCTTTCAAACGGGCGTACTGCTGTTGAAAGAAGTCAGGTGTTAGTCTCAGATTACAATCTGTTTGGCGCTAGAAACGCTCTTCCTGCTTTCGGGATGTGAGTTATTGATTGAAGCAGCATTTCCACATGTTCAGAATTCTATTGGCTACAATAAACGTCGGACATTGGTATAGTTCTGTGCAACTGGCCTGGTATAGATGCATCAGAACAGGGGGAAGGCACCTTTAAACGATCAGTCGACTCTAGGCAAAATCTGTTCGTCTATGTGAATCTTTAGTCGTGGAGACTCCGATTAGATACTGAAACATAAACAAGATGTAAGATGGTTCTAACTGCAAACTTTTCTTTGTGTTAGGTGTGTGCTGAACTGGTTTGGAGACTGGTCCACAGAGGCCCTTTACCAGGTGGGTAAGGAGTTCACCAGCAAGATGGATCTGGAAAAACCAAACTACAAGGTGCCAGACTACATGCCCATCGTCTACGACAAACTCCCCCAGCCCCCGTCTCACCGCGAGGCCATCGTCAATGGCTGCGTGTTTGTGCACCAGACACTCCACCAGGTACGCATGATTCCGGTTCACAATAAATAGTTAATGAATGTACTGGTTGGTATGAAACTGGACATTTAGGCATCATGTAAAATGGCTCATTTGACAGTTTGCTAAGCTTTAATCCGTCATGAATTCTTCCCAGGCTAACAACCGTCTGGCTAAGCGAGGTGGTCACACAATGTCCATCACCCCTCGACACTACCTGGACTTCATCAACCAGTACGCTAACCTGTTCAACGAGAAACGCAGCGAGCTGGAGGAGCAGCAGATGCACCTCAATGTTGGTCTCCGCAAGATAAAGGAGACTGTCGATCAGGTAAAGACGCTTAATATTTCTCATGATATACTGATGCTGCAGAGATCTCGAATGATTTCCTGTCACATCGTTCTTGAAATCTGACTACAGTTAGAGGTTGTTTCTCTCAGTGCGTGATCGTAACTTTTCTTTGTCATCAAGGTGGAGGAGCTGCGTCGTGACCTGAGAATCAAGAGCCAGGAGTTGGAGTCAAAGAACGCGGCTGCCAACGACAAGCTGAAGAAGATGGTCAAAGACCAGCAGGAGGCTGAAAAGAAGAAGGTTTGCAAAGATGAATTTAACACTAAGAAGTAGAAAACGATATTCTGTTGTGATTTTGATTAACTGACGCATCAAACTGTCCTCTGTACACTTCTTGCTCCCAGGTGATGAGCCAGGAGATCCAGGAATCTGTGTACAAGCAGCAGGAGGTGATCAAGGACAAACAGCTGAATGTCAAAGACGACTTGGACCAAGTGGAGCCTGCTGTTATCGAGGCTCAGAATGGTACAGTAAAAAACAATTCGACCTTTTTGAAATTGTTGTCACAGAATGAGCTGAAAGACGTAATTATCCTTCTGTTTTCTAAACTTCAGATGTTCCTTTAGTTTTCCGTTTTTAAGATTATAAACCCACGACAGTCTGTTCTATTCAAAAGATTGCTGGTTTTTATGACAGTGAACCTGTTTTTGACCTTTTTACACAACTAATTATTTCCCTGCATCCCTCCCTCATCACCGCCCCGTCCATTTTCATAACCCCTCTCCTTGTTCGCCTGATGTTGATAGCTGTTAAGTCCATTAAGAAGCAGCACCTGGTGGAGGTGCGATCCATGGCCAATCCACCCGCGGCTGTGAAGGTGGCCCTCGAGTCCATCTGCTTGCTCCTGGGAGAGAGCACCACTGACTGGAAGCAGATCCGCTCCATCATCATGAGGGAGAACTTCATCCCCACTATTGTTAACTTCTCTGCTGAAGACATCAGGTGAACTAAGACAGAATGTGTTGTGCACTTGTTCACTAAAGCTCTCTCCCTCTCTGTCTCTGCTTTCAAATGTCTCCCTCTCCCCTTATCTTTTCCCTCTTCCTCTCTCTCCCCCCTGATCACTTTCTCTCTTTCAAACACTTTCCTCCCTCCACCTAACTAGCCGTGAGCTCTATAAAGCGGCAGCACCTAGTAGAAGTGCGGGCCATGACCAATCCCCCAGCCGCAGTCAAGCTGGCCCTGGAGTCAATCTGCCTTCTGCTGGGCGAAGAAACCAA
Organism: Tautogolabrus adspersus; assembly: GCA_020745685.1. Lineage (NCBI taxonomy): Eukaryota > Metazoa > Chordata > Actinopteri > Labriformes > Labridae > Tautogolabrus > Tautogolabrus adspersus. The sequence goes on from CM036552.1 coordinate 23,337,977, forward strand.
TGACTGGAAAAAAATCAGACAAGTTATTATCAGGGACAATTTCATCAGCAGCATAGTCAACTTTTCCTCTGAGGAAATGAGGTACCAGCATCAGAACGGCCGACAACGGAAGCCAAATCAGAAAAATCAATCAGCATATCAATCAAGCGGCTCCTCTGATCAGATTTTATCTTCTTCCAATGCGTTGATTCAAAGAATCAGACACTGAGCTGATGGTCACAACTCTCCGGTTGATATGATTTTACATTTTTCACAGCAAAGATGGTTAAAATCTCTCTCCCTCTCCCACCCCAACAAAATCTAAATGATCCAGTTGAATTATTTAATTTTCTTCCGGTGATTTATTCACATTGAAGTTTTTCCGACTGTGTGAAGAAGCTGCTGTTTTCTGACTTTTTCTCTGCTTCTTCTCTATCCAGCGACTCCATCCGCGAGAAGATGAAGAAGAACTACCTCTCCAACCCGGGCTATAACTACGACCAGGTCAACAGGGCGTCTCTGGCCTGTGGACCCATGGTGAAATGGGCGATCGCTCAGGTAGAAGAGCCTTAACAGTATGAAAATGATAACATTATTACTCAAAGTGGATGATCTCTGATCTTACCCACCTCTCCTCTCGATCCTCTCCGTTAGCTCAATTATGCTGACATGCTGAAGCGCGTGGAGCCTCTGCGTAACGAGCTGCAGAAGCTCGAGGACGACGCCACGGACAACAAGACAAAGGCCGAGGAGGTGGAGCAGATGATCAGAGACCTGGAGGCCAGCATCGCACGCTACAAGGAGGAGTACGCTGTCCTCATCTCAGAGGCTCAGGCCATCAAGGCCGACTTGGCTGCTGTAGAAGCTAAGGTATCTTTTGTTTTTATTTTCCTCTGTATCCACGCTTTTAATCCAGGTTAAACCGGACAAAGTAGCAGCGTTTTTCCTAACACTTAACCGTCTCCTCGCAGGTGAACCGCAGCACAGCCCTGCTGAAGAGTCTGTCAGCTGAAAGGGACCGCTGGGAGAAGACCAGTGAGACCTTCAAGAACCAGATGTCCACCATCGCTGGAGACTGTCTGCTGTCTTCTGCCTTCATCTCCTACGCCGGCTACTTTGAACAGCAGATGAGACAGAACCTGTTCACTACCTGGTCTCACCACCTGCAGCAGGCCAACATTCAGGTGGCTATAACTCTGACACGGCAGGGCAGAGTCATTTCTAACCCCTGCATATGTTGAGGGTTTAAAATTCAATTTGTGGTTTTGCATATTTTAGGGGTATGTGGTTGCTTCTTGTTTTTACCTGTTGTCCGCAGACACAGATCATTTGAAACTCCATCGTCATTCATTTTGTTTCTTCAGTTCCGTACGGACATTGCCAGAACCGAGTACCTATCCAACGCCGACGAGAGGCTCCGCTGGCAAGCCAACTCCCTCCCAGCAGACGACCTCTGCACTGAGAACGCCATCATGCTCAAGAGGTTCAACAGGTCAGTATCTTTCTCTTTCAATCTTTTTGGTGTTATTACTCGTGTGGCTTTACTAAGTGCTCATGAGCATCTTTACTATTTTCATCTACCTTTTATAGATACCCACTTATCATCGATCCATCTGGCCAAGCCACAGAGTTCATCATGAACGAGTACAAAGAACGCAAAATCACCAGGACCAGTTTCCTGGACGATGCCTTTAGGAAGAACCTGGAGAGTGCCCTGCGTTTCGGAAACCCGCTGTTGGTCCAGGTACAAACCGCTACTTCACACTGCCACCTGTCATTATGAACACGCTGCTTGCTTACTGTTCCTCACTTTCACCAAGGATTCATTTACAGTCATTTATTCATCGTATGCCCCCCTAGGATGTAGAAAGCTATGACCCCATCTTGAACCCGGTGCTGAACAGAGAGGTTCGCAGGACTGGAGGTCGTGTCCTCATCACTCTGGGAGATCAGGACATCGATCTTTCACCATCGTTTGTCATTTTCCTTTCTACACGTGACCCAACGGTGAGTGTTTGCCATTAGTATGAATAATGTCAGAATATTAGACATTGTTTAACTAATCCTTAAAAAGTCTTTGTATGTACAGTATATGATAAGGACAATGGAACATTTGACATTTTAAAATGGTCGTATGAAGGAATAAATGTGTGTTATGTGTCTCTTGTGTGTGCAGGTCGAGTTCCCACCAGACTTGTGTTCTCGTGTCACATTTGTCAACTTCACTGTGACACGCAGCAGCCTTCAGAGCCAGTGTCTGAACGAAGTCCTGAAGGCTGAGCGGCCTGACGTGGACGAGAAACGCTCTGACCTCCTCAAACTGCAGGGTGAGACAGACAATATCAGATGTGCTAATACAGTGACCAGGCAGTGGATAGTGATGATGAACACTGACATCAGACACCTCGACAAAGAATTAAAGTGAATGAAAAAGCTAATCAACATCTTTCCTCCCGTCTCCCGCCTTGCAGGTGAATTCCAGCTGCGCCTGCGTCAGCTGGAAAAATCTCTGCTGCAGGCCCTCAATGAGGTCAAGGGTCGCATCCTTGACGATGACACCATCATTACGACGCTGGAGAACCTGAAGAAGGAGGCAGCTGAGGTGACCAGGAAGGTGGAGGAGACCGATATCGTCATGGCAGAGGTGGAGGCGGTGTCACAGCAATACCTGTCCCTGTCCTCGGCCTGCAGCAGCATCTACTTCACCATGGAGTCTCTCAACCAGGTCTGAAACATCGAACTTGTCATTAACATGAAACACACGAGCACAGGGAGATAACTCGTGCTTACTCTTGCTGTTTCTCTTTCCAGATGCACTTCTTGTACCAGTACTCTCTTCACTTTTTCCTGGATACCTACCACACTGTCCTCTATGAGAACTCCAACCTGAAGGGCATCACTGATCACTCACAGAGACTCGCTGTCATCACCAAAGACCTCTTCCAGGTTTGAACTACACGTTTTAGGAATAAGAGTGTTCTTTTTCTTTTGGTTGTAATATACATTAATGTACTTTTTTATGATGTGATGTAGGTGGTGTTCAACAGAGCAGCCAGAGGAATGCTTCACTTGGACCACATCACGTTTGCCATGCTGCTGGCTAAGATCAGCCTGAAGGGCATTACCAGGTCGGTTTGCCAGAATTCTTCTGATTCACAAGGTTTCCCGGCAACAGAAGACAGCATGAATATTAATCATTTATGTAATCCATTTTCCAGCGAACCCTCATATGACACAGAGTTCCAGCACTATCTGCGTGGAAAGGAAATCACCCTGACCGGCGTGTCGCTGCCCAAAGTGAAAGGTCTTACCACCGACCAGAGTGAGGCCATGGTCCGCCTCAGTCACCTGGCAGCGTTCGGTGACCTTGTGTCCAAAGTTGAGGCTGATGAGGTGAGCACTAAAGCAATACTGCACATCTAGTTATAGATAGCCCCGTGTCCACCTAGCGTTTTTTTTTCTGAGCACCATCGTCTGTTTTCAATTGTTTTCAATGAGGAGAGAGCGTTTGCAGAAGAAAGCCGCCTAGAGTAAAAGCGCTCTGCCTTTTTTGTTCGGCCGCTACAAGCGCTTAAGCTGAAAATCGTCCAACTTCTCTAAAAGGCGCTGTTGACGTCACCGACACTGTTTTCCAAATCTATGATATTCCCCGTAGTTTTGCCGCCTATGGATCGTGTCTTGTACCCACATCCTCTTCTGATCCGATCTCAACTATAAAAAATGCAGTAAAAAGAAATGGAGCAGTGTCGGTCATACAGCGCTTCATGCAAACACTCCGAGCGCACAGCTAGTGCTTTATGCCCGGAAAAAACGCTAGGTGAACACGGCGCCTTGTGCTATAATGAAACAGAGCTATATACAGTATGAACACTCTTCAGTTTCTAAGAACACGTCGTAGTCGATACTTTCCTTGGACACTATCACTGATCATTATCTCTTTTTTTTGTTTATTTCTTCAGCAATTCTTCATGTGGATTGAGAGCAACTCTCCAGAGCTGGCTGTTCCCTACCTGTGGTCAGAGGAGAAGCAGGCCAGTGAGTGTACAGATCTGCCATCTTTTGCAAATGATGCATGAATTTTCAAGCACAGCTGATATTGATCGGAACATCTTTTTCTAAACTTGTGTTGTGTGTGTTCTCCGCTCTGTCTTCAGCTTTAATCGGTCAGGCAGTTCACCAGCTGTTGCTGATCCAGGCCTTCCGCCCAGATCGCATGCTGGCCATGTCGCACATTTTTGTCTCAAAGGTGCTGGGAGAGTCCTTTATGAACATCATCGAGCAGCCTCTTGACCTGGCTAACATTGTGGATATGGAGGTAGTCACCATTATCACTTCATCTTCTCTCTCCTGTTGTCAGTGTTGTTGAACCTGCTGACGTTCCTCTCTGATGTTCCTCTAGGTGAAGCCAAGCACTCCCGTCCTGATGTGTTCTGTACCAGGTTATGATGCCAGCGGCCTGGTCCGAGATCTGGCTGCTGAGGAGAACAAACAAATCACTTCCATCTCTATTGGTAAGAAGGGGAATAAGCTCATACTCTGAGTAACACAATCAGACCCTAAAGACCGAAGATAAGCGAGGATTCTTGTTGATCGTCTTGTTTTTAAACACCGTCCACAGGTTCAGCTGAAGGGTTCAATAAAGCAGACAGAGATATCAACACTGCTGTCAAGTCTGGAAGGTATGTGATGTTCTTTCTGTGTCATTTCTTAGCTTGTTAAGTTTTTTGTTGTCGTTTCGGGGCACTGATTGACTTCCTCCTGCAGGTGGGTGATGTTGGAGAACGTCCACCTGGCCCCTGGATGGCTCATGCAGCTGGAAAAGAAGCTCCACTCCATGCAGCCTCATGCGAGCTTCAGGCTTTTCCTGACGATGGAGATCAACCCCAAGGCAAGAATATTCAACATTGTTTGATTCATCTTTAAAAAAGAAATCACCAGACTTGTAATCTCACTCGAGACAAACTGCCTGTCACGTCTTATATTAAAGACTTGTGTGTTTGATCTTTGAGCCCTGAAGTTGTCTTTAGACTCTAAGTATCCCGTTTCCCTGCTAGGTGCCTGTGAATCTGCTCCGTGCTGGTCGGATCTTTGTGTTCGAGCCGCCTCCTGGTGTCAAAGCCAACATGCTCAGAACCTTCAGCAGCATCCCTGTGGCCCGTATGTGCAAGGTAACTCAGTCTGGACGACTTCTTCTTTTGATTTAAGTAAACTGCACCTTCTGCTACCAAACGGAAGAACATCAAGGTCTGGACGTCTCAACACCCCCGGCCTCCCCAAACCTTATTACCAACAATGCTGACTGCACACTTTCTCCACATGTACCATCGTAATAACTTCCATGACTTCTTTCTACAGGCTCCCAATGAGCGTGCTCGTCTCTACTTCCTGCTCGCTTGGTTCCATGCAGTCATTCAGGAGCGTCTGCGCTATGCACCACTGGGCTGGTCCAAGAAATATGAGTTTGGAGAGTCTGACCTCCGTTCTGCCTGTGACACTGTTGACACCTGGCTGGACGACACCGCAAAGGTTGGAGAGTTGTTGCCAATGCAAATTTAAATCAACACCCAATAAATCAATAATTTCTTACCTCTTAAACACTTAATTATTTTTGTCTTCTAAAACTTTACCTCATCACACTCGCAGGGTCGTCAGAATATCGCTCCAGACAAGATCCCCTGGACTGCTCTAAAAACCCTGATGGCCCTGTCTATCTACGGCGGTCGAATCGACAATGAGTTCGACCAGCGTTTGCTGAACACCTTCCTGGAACGCATCTTCACAAAGGCAAGCTTCGACAGCGAGTTCAAACTGGCTCTCAAGGTTGACGGGCACAAGGACATCAAGATGCCTGATGGCATTCGGTCAGTAGTGTGGCGTGATCCAGCTCTTAAAATGAGACGTTTACTCGTATTGAAAGACTTTTCCTGGTTACCTCAACATGTGACTAATGATGTGTGATTTTCATTTATTACAGCCGTGAGGAGTTCATGCACTGGGTTGAGATGCTTCCCGACACTCAAACTCCATCTTGGCTCGGGTTGCCTAGCAATGCGGAGAAGGTCTTGCTCACCACTCAGGGTACGCTACAGATAATCCTAATCCTCCTCATCTGTCCTCTGGTGATCTGTCACTGTTGCTCAACATCTCTGGAGTCTTCTTCCTCGATCAGATTTCATGGATTCACAGAGTGCATCACTAACCATCTCTCTCTGTTCTAGTGTTTTTCATTTCTTTTTTTTGACAGGGGTCGCAGTGCACCTAGTTCTTTGATTTTTGCGTCTGCTTTGGGCAGAATACTGTGCGTGTGTGTGTGGTGGCAAAGAATATGTCAGTTCTGCTCCCTCTACTGATGGCTAATTTTCTCACTGGTTCACATCACCTGTTAGTTTTCTGTGGTTTCATAAGAACCTGCTAGTTTTGCTCTTGTATAAACTCACTAGCTGTGTAGTTGTAGCTTAGCTGTAGCCACAGCCATCATGCTTCAAAAGGTGCTCTGCCCAAAGGAAGGGTGTGGGTGGCCTCACCCTCCAGCAGCTGTATTTCACAGCCATCATGTCGCTTTGCTAAAATACCACTCAAACCCCACCCTCCAATGGTGACTCGTATCAGCCATCCACCTCCCACATCCCCTGAATCACACCCCCTACTTTGTTGATGATTTCCACACCTCCTCCGAAGTCCCACATTCCCACCCCTCGAACCTCCAGCCACACTCCCTCTCCCCTCCATTCTCACTCCCACCCCTTCCCTTAGTTTCTCCCTCAGTTGTGTTATCCTACATTTGTACATTTCTTTTACAGATCCAGTCAAGAAGATGTTTTATTTTCCCACTTGGGAGCTTTGTTGAATATAACATTTGATGGTAATACTGCCTGAAGCCTTGTCTGTCTTTCCTCCTACCCAATGTTGTCCCTCCTCTTTTTATGATGAAACCAAACCCTTATAATTAACACACCCTCAAGGGAAGCTGTTTGTTTCTTTGTTCCACTGTTAATTTCTTCTCCGTCCCCCTTACCTCCCACCATGGCCTTGTCTTCCACCTCCCTTCCCTGCTCACTTGCTCTCTCCGCTGGGCTGCGCAGCCACTGACATGATGGGTAAGATGCTGAAAATGCAGGTGTTGGAGGATGAGGATGACCTTGCCTATGAGACGGAGAAGAAAGAGCGCAGTTCGTCCACATCTGACACCCAGCCGGCCTGGATGAGGACCCTCCACACCACGGCCTGCAACTGGCTGCAGCTCATGCCCCAAAGTGTCAATCCACTCAAACGCACAGTGGAGAACATCAAGGTAATAAAACAAATGAGAGGGAAGGTGGTTGCAAGCAGACGTCAAGGGGGTAACTCATTTTCTTTTGTCTGTCTACAATAATCTATATAACATTGTTGACTATTTTGTTAATCGGATCTTAGGTTGTGTTTTTTCATTTATTTTCACTTTACTGGTTTTGAAGTACCAAGGTGGTTCTGCCAAACTTTGTTTTGGATTTGATGTTTTCTTTCTCCCGACACCAGGACCCACTGTTCCGTTTCTTCGAGCGTGAGGTGAAGATGGGCGGCAAGATGCTGCAGGAGGTTCGTCAGGATCTGACCGATGTGGTTCAAGTGTGTGAGGGCAAGAAGAAGCAGACTAACGACCTGCGCTCACTCATCAGCGAACTGGTTAAAGGTAACAACTTGTTTTTTCATTTGACATGTTTAATCATGTTTAGCTTTCTCATTTGAAGCTAAACAGACAAGCTGTCCTTGAACAGATTGTACTTTGAGGAAATAACTGGAGTGCACCTGTCTTTCGTCTCCCCAGGCATCCTCCCACGCAGCTGGTGTCGTTACACTGTTCCTATCGCGATGACTGTGATCCAGTGGGTGGCTGACTTCAGTGAGCGAATCAAACAGCTGCAGCAGATCTCCCAGGGAGCCGCCAGTGGAGGAGCAAAGGAACTGAAGGTACTGCTTGATTAAATGATGGTGTAAAGCATCAACGTGTGATAGATTGATAAAAATAAAAAAAACAGAGCAACTCACGGTTTTGATATTTTTCTCTTTTTCCCAGAACATCCACGTGTGTCTCGGCAGCCTGTTTGTGCCGGAGGCTTACATTACCGCCACCCGCCAGTATGTGGCCCAGGCCAACAGCTGGTCTTTGGAGGAGCTGTTGCTGGAGGTCAATGTCACCAGCGCCCAGGGTGCAGCGCTTGATGCCTGCAGCTTTGGCATCAAAGGTCAGACCAGCAGAAATATCACTAGCTGTAGTCAGTACAAATCTTATTCATTGTAAGGCTAACTTGTGGCAAAAAGATGAGGCACAAATATGCAAACTGGGTATTTCCCCTCAGACAGATATTGGATCATAAGTAGAGGCTATTTTTAGTTCTTGCCTGCTTTTATTGCTTCTGTTTAATTAACTCACTAATGCAGTCTGACATAACCGTCCCATGGAAAAGGGGACTTTTTATTTCTTATGTCAGTCCTTGACTTGCTCAACCATCAGTCAATCATTTTGCTTTGAAAATGGGAATCCAGTTGATTGGCAACAAACTTGCCGTTGTAAATTTGTAAGCTTTATTTTCAATGTTTTCTGATGTTGAACATTGTCACTGTTTCTCTCAGGTCTGAAGCTGCAGGGAGCTACCTGTGCTAACAACAAACTGTCTCTATCCACGTCCATCTTCACTGAGCTGCCTCTCACTCAGCTCCGCTGGGTGAAGCAGTGCAACACTGAGAAGAGAAACATGGTATGAACACGACGTGCACAATACAAAACCACTAACGTTTCTATCAAATAATGAAATATGTTTTAAAGCTGTGAAATTCTGCTTCAGCCTTTATTTTGAAAGTCTGTGCAGAACCACTCATCACATACATTTTCCCCTCTCTCCCGCTTCAGGTGACCCTACCTGTGTACCTGAACTTCACCAGATCCGATCTCATCTTCACCGTTGACTTCGATATCGCCAACAAGGAAGAGCCGCACAGCTTCTATGAGCGCGGAGTGGCAGTTCTGTGCACTGAGTAGATGGCACAAGTCATTCCTGAAGACCCGAGCGTCGTCTTTATTGAACTACACTTAATTACATTCATCACTTAATAACCACATTTAATAAAGTAGTTTGTAGCCTGTTTGCATTCCCATATGAAGCGTAGTTAAGAACATTTGTGGAGCAGTAACTTTCATGTAACCATAGTTAGTGATTTTGGGAAGTGTTGAAGAAGGTGAAGAGAATGTCGTCAGAAGGTAAATGAAGAGAGGATTCAAAGAAAAGGAAAGTGAAATGTTTTTAGGAAGAAGCTGTATGTTTTTAGATTGAAGAAAGCCTGAAACAAATAAAACTGCATTCATGACTTCACTCTGCTCTCTGTGTTTTATTACATGTTTTTATTTAAACATTTCCCGTGTCCCATTTAAATCAACTAAAACGATGAGGCGCTTATGTGTCCATATTCACTCGAGTTCTGAATATCATGAGGCTGATCCTCTGAATCTATGTTGGGATTTCCAGTCATTCCTGTTTTGTCTTTGTAAGATCAATTTTTAGGATTTTTTTCCCTTTATTGCAGAGATAGGAGTGTGGATAGAGTTAGAAATCAGAGAGAGAGGGAGAGTGGGGAATGACATGCAGGAAAGGAGCCACAAGTTGGATTCAAGCCCCGGCCGCCAGCTTGGAGGACCAGCCTCCATACATGAGTCTGAAAGAGGCTGCATTTAAAAAGCAATGTAAACAGCGAAACAAAAAAGAAAGATCCAAGCAGGAAATCAGAATTAAGCATTAAAGGGTGCAAGGTGTATGCAGCATAAGACTTGAAATGTATTTTACAGATGGAGAAGCCCACACATTTAGCCAAAGCTCATCAGGAACAGCTTGAAAATAATGCTTAATTTGTTACTTAAAAAAAGAGAGGGATTCAAACTCAAGTATCCAGTCTAGCAGTATATAGATTAGGTTCAATATGTGGACAAAAACCAAAAGAAAAAAGCATGTACCTTTTTATTCAGACTTTTTTTATTTGGGGAAACATACAGGTGCTTCATTAGAAGTGCATACAGTGTTTGTTTGTTTTTGGTTATGTAAACTTGGGTTACTATGGTAATCTGCCATGACACCTGAGACACTCGAAAGAACTCAAAGGAGAATAAACCCTCATGTCCCTCTATATGGAAAACCACAGAGTAACTGTTTATAGTATTTGATTCTACATTAAATGCTGTGAGGCACTGGATGTGTCAGCAGTCGTTCTCTTTCCCCCTCCATGTTTATATAGTGCTAACATGGTTCAGATGCAGAGTCCTCCATGTTGTTCACACACAGCCTCTTTCTTTGCTCCATCACCTCTGCTGCAGGGAGTCCCAGCTTTCTCTTGTAAAGGGATTTGAGGTTACAGGGGCCGGGGGACCTCTCTGAGGAACTCTCCGGGATCTGGGACATCATCCTGTCCACTGAGGGTGCAGGTGCAGGTGTGTGAGGTGTGGAGGATGTTGGAGAGTGTAAGCCTGAGTCGTCAAATTGGCAATGCAACTCTATGTCCATGGCTTGGGAGGGAGTTGTTGAATCTATGGCTGTTTTATCCCCGAGATCTCTACAATCATTCCTGTCAATGTCGAGCTCACAGACCCACAGGCTGGAGTCACTCCCACATTTCATCTGGACGTCCCCAAGATGTTGCTGCTCGGTCACAGGATTTCTCATCCCACTTTTCATCACTTCTCTAAGAGCAACAGAGGCAGGGTGGTGAAGGATATATCTCCTGCTCCTGCAGAAAAAACGACTCCCCCCTCCTCCTCCTCCTCCTCCACCTCTTCCCTGATGCCTTGTTCGCCTGCCCAAGACGCCCCCATCAATATTTGACTCGTCAGAATCTTCAGAGCTTCCATCGTAGGGGTCCAAAAACTATGACCATAAGCACACATGCATGTATTCATCAACACACGGCACAGCAGGCTTCTTTTGCAGCAGAAACAGATGAAGTAGAGAAAGAAGAATACTTACCAAAGAATAACAGCCATGCCTTACTGCAGGCTTTTGGGTTAATGGTAATGTCCTACAAAAAGTCCGACTCTCTGGTGCACTGCTTGAACATCCCTGCAGGGTGGGGGGTTCAATCATTTTTGCACAAGTTAGACAGTATCTTAAAACTGATTGAGCCTCTTCGTGAATTCCCCCTGAACTAAAAGGCTCTATCACATCTCATTGTTCCCCTGCAAAACAATGTCACAAAGACCAGAAAGGACAAGACTGTGGATAAAGGAAGTGTAAGGGTGTTCATCAGTGGTACCAAGATAATGGGCATGTGGAGTCAGTGTCAGGGAAACTCAATTCAATACGTTATCCTACTGAAAACGTCTAAAAGTCCAGGTGTGGATAAATCTCTTAAAGCATTTCAATTGTATGCACACTACATACGTCTACAAGGTTGCTTTTCCACTTGTGCTTGTTGGGTGCAATGTTTTCATGGACATATAAGCGATACCATTGTGCTGGTGTCCGACCATCTTGGACTGATCTCGGATTCAGAATCTGTGCTGGACTCCACTTTACACATATCCTGAAAGACAACAGAGCTCACGTCAGTCGACATTTAGATATCAATGCAGTGAATCAGAAGAAATGTACTTTTTTAAATGAGACAGCATGTCACGCTCACTTATCTCACCATGTATTTGAAAGCAAGCTGGTCCATGTTGTTGGGTGCATGTCTCTGACTTTGATCTAATTGGGAAGAAATATATATGTGTATATTTCTCGTGCAGCAGAGTAGGCCTATTGACGCACATGCATTTAACATAAAACATTAATACGTGTATTTTTTCTAGTTTAATAAAAATACGTTTAAAGACAGAAATTCAAAAACTCCTCAGACAGCAGCAGTAGAGTAGAAGCATGGTCAAGAAATATATGAGTACCATTGAGGTCAAACATCAAAAATTAACTGAAGTTTGGGATGCTTTCAATGTGATTTAAAACAATATTAAAAAAAGATACCTGGGTGTGAGAGTTGTCGTCTTCCTTTATATTCCATGACATTTAACGCGTAACGTAATCACTTTTTTAACCTGTATTAAGTTTAATACTTACAAGATCTCGTTGTTGTGTGGTAAGGTGGGTGGTAGATTAATTAATGAGAAGATCACCAGGTGCCTTTGATATGAAGCAACCATGTATGGTCACAGGTGGTTGTGAAGTTCAAACACAAGGGATGGCTACTTTCACGATCTAAACAAAATAATACGTCCGGATTTATTTATTTTTTTCAAAATAAAACTCATTTTGACCTACTTTACGACGCACAAGAGCCTGAACTGTAGCCTGTAAGTGTGTTTTAGGGTATATATATTTTTCAATACTTTATTTAAATCTAATTTAAATCAGCTGAGACCGAAGACGCTGCAAATTACTTAAAAATAATGAAAAAGTTTGAAAAAACAAAAGCTAATAACTTACCAAACTGGACGCCATTTTCTTCCAAATGTAGGCTACTGTAACATATTTAAGAAAACACATGCAAAATGCTTAATGATTTAAAATACATGTTTGTTTTGTGAATACGTAGCTGTCCTACAACAACTACAAACCGCCTCTTCGTCAGTTCCCCGGTGAACCGATAGGGGGAACCGGAGAGTCGGAATGCCCTCTCCGTGGCCCGCTCCCCTCTGTGCGTAATGCTGCCTTCAAATGATCCTCGGGAATATCGTATTTACCACATTTATGAGTTATGTGTACATGAACGGCCCTCCAAACTCGTAATTACAAGTGGGAAAGTTCAATTAAGATACCTGACTTGGCAAGTGGTGACGTTTGCGTGACGTTTCTAGGCAGCCAAAAAGGCTGAAAGCTTGGAAATCATGTCAACAATTAATGGGGGGAAAATATATATATAGTTATTTTGTTCATAGTTTTTATTATTCATTTGTATTCTTTGCATATTTTATTTTTTATTTTACATTTATCAGCTGTATTCAGAGAGCAAACGATCAACTACATAGCATGCCAGGTAAGTATATTAACATAACATCGTTTACCTGATGCCAATTCTGTGTTTCTTTGTATTCTGCCGCCGAAGCACAAAGGTGCTGTGTGATATCTGCTTTTGCTAATCAAACATCACCCACAAAAAAAACTTTACTTTCCGCGTCCGTCCATGTTTCAAGAGCTCTTGAAAGGTGCACTATGGAGTTTTTGTGGGGAAAATTGAAAGAAGTGAAACAATTATATGGTATATTTTCTGAACTGATACACAAACTTTATTCAAAGAAAAAAATGAGTCCCTGAACAATGTTTGGAGCTAAAAAGCTAGGGACACATTTTCCTCTGAGGACAGTTTGTGTATAGAGTTATGAACATATACCACAGAATCTGTACACTTCTCCAACTTTCACATGTCTCTACCAAAACTACATAGTGCATCTTTAATAAGTGTACGTCGTCATTACCGCTTCACAACTGGGACGTACGATGTTTCCACGGAGCACTTGAAGGCAGCATAAGATCCGGCCTTGGGGGAAAAGGGATGAATGTTAATTTCAAAGATGGCGGCGGAGGGAGGAGGGAAGGAGATGAACGAAATTAAAACTCAGTTCACCACTCGGGAAGGTGTCTACAAACTCCTCACTCACTCCGAATACAGCCGTCCCAACAGGGTGCCTTTCAACTCGCAGGGCTCCAACCCGGTCAAGGTCTCCTTCGTGAACGTCAACGACCAGTCGGGCAACGGCGACCGGATCTGTTTCAATGTGGGCCGCGAGCTCTACTTCTACATCTACAAAGGCGTCAGAAAGGTAGCGTGCTAATGCGGCTAATGTCATCTGTTATGCCTGATACTGCCAGTTAGGAAACATCCCTTCTTTTTTAGGTGTTACTGAACTTTTAGGCTTGTGTTCGCTGTGTTAAGTTACTCTGGCAGGTGCTTGACTTTCAAATTAGCTGGCAGCTAGTTAGCTTGAAGCTAGCAAGTTGGCTAACGCTAGCAAACCAGTAGCCACTCTTGAGGCCAGAGGCTAAATTCCCACCCCTAGTCCGTCACTCCGGTTAAGTTTTTCTGGATTGTAGGGTTCGTTAGGTTTGATAGTGACCACCAGGGTAAAGTTGACTCTTTTGTATTTTTATTTAGGTTGTCAGGGTTGACATTGCTGCTGTAACGGATGTTGTAGTTTGTGATGACAGTGACAGCTCTACGTTGCCACCCGTAAACACCTGTCGATGCTTTTTTGACTGACAGCTGGTTACAAGCTCAGTTGTGACAACTAAGTGTAAAGACGGTGTTTTAACTAGTAAGCTTATTGCATTTGTGATCTATTTACCTAATCACACTCAACTGTTAGCTTGGGATATTCTACAAATCACTTAGCAGACGCTTTTATCAAAACATCAGAAAGTACACAACACAAGCAAGGATCCAGAGAGGAGGAAACAGGAAGTGCAAACAAACAACTTTAACTTCAAGTCCGATTGGTCACAGGTGCTGACAGTCAGTGCACTTTTATTTTCTTCTAAATAGTTAAAGTTAATATATTGTCAACATCGACAGCTGTTGTTGAGAGTTCTTACGAGCATCAAAACTATCCCAAATATCCTCTTCAATATTATTTAGTGCCCAGGTGTTCATGAAAGAGCTGGGTCTTTAGCTTTTTCTTAAAGGTGAAAAGGGACTCTGCAGATCAAATTAATACAAGTTTGAGACCTGTTCGGACCTAAGCCGTCCTGCTTTTTCTCTGTGGGAAATAAGGAAAGTGACTTCAGACATCTATGTATGGAGCAAACACTGGTAAAGAACCGTTAACTACAATGGTTGCGTGTACTTTAGGACTCACTATTCTGCGTCATCGCGACACAGCGCCTACATTATCTGGCGTAGCAGCCTAAAGTGTTTTTAGCTAACATCTGTTTCACACACCCATCAGCTGACTTCTAACTGGAACTAGTTATGTGTCATAATGTGTCATAGCCTTTTTTCCTTCACACAGAAAATGTGACTGAAGATAGTAATACACTATCTAAAGGCTGAGCTACCAATAATTAGAGACATTTCAAAGATTCTTGTACATAATCTATTGTAGGTAAGACTTAAAAGTAATTCTAGTCTTTTTAATCCTGCAATTAACATTTTTGCTACGTATGATATGGGAAGTAATAAGAGCAGAACCAAATAAGACACACTTACTAAAAAACTGATGTTCAGTCTTTGTGATAATGCGATGCCACTTGAGAATATGCACGATGCTTTACCCATGTGTGCCGTTCTTAAGGTGCCTCTAGAATATACTGACACTTAAAGTCATCAGTTGTGTGAGGTGCTAACTGATTCATGGCTGAAGGTTTAAAGCAGAAATAGTTTGGCCGTCCATTGTGTTAAACCAACAGTTAACAGATCCAGCAGCTCGGGAGAACCTGTTTATTTCCTGTATGTACCTATGACTGACGTATTCAAACGCAGTCTTCACCTCTGCAGACACAAGCTTACGAGCCATTTGTGCTCACACTGTTGATCACTAAAGCTCTGTTTGATACCAAACATGGCATAAAACCTGTGTTTGTCACAGTACTTTGAAGTAGAACAATTGAAAGACTTGGTTTTGACATTTTGTCTCTCCAGGATGAAAATGAAACTCATTCAAAAGCTTCTAAGGAATAACTGAGTCAGCGCCTTGCACTCGAGAGTTTTCCATTCTGCAAGTGGTTTAAACTGTAAATCATTAACAAATGGATGTGTTGTTACGCGGGTTATCTGCAGTGCATGTCCAAGGTGTTTCCTTGACACCATAAACAATCTGTACATCATACAACATAATTGCCAGCATCTTCAGGGGAAAGGCGTACCTTGGGTCTCTTGGGTCGCTATGTTGAGTTCAGATGTCACTTGTTGTTTACAAGGGGTTACAAAACACTCAATAGATATAAGGGGTCGACTGATTAACGGGGGCCGATGTTCAGCATTTGGATGATTATCTGTATCAACTGGTCATCAACAAAATCCACTGAAGGTGCGTCTTTCTTTCTCGGTCTGTTTTCACTCACCACACTGTCTCACCTAATGTCCCACCCACAACACTTTATGGTTATCTAGACGTCATACGAGTAATAGCCAATCAACACTGAAGCCTCAGTGCGACTGACATGCTGCATGGAGCAGGAGGAGAGCCTCCGGTTGAGCGTTTAAACAAAGTCTTATGTCGGAGTTTGTAATATTCCACAGTCTGTGTTTTGACAGAAAGAATTGTATTTTTACTGTACATCGGTTATCGGCCTCATGAACTGCTAATAATTGGTATCGGCCCTGAAAACCGCTATCAGTTGACCTCTACTAGAAATCTAGGCTTTGACCAAAAATGAAGATCCTTTAGTGGAAGTCATTAATATTCCTCTCAGCTCATCTGAATTCAATATCAGGGAGATTTAGTTGAATATCTCTTTTCAGTAAGAGTGCATAAACACATTTTGTATGTGAAAGTTGCTGTACTCACTTCATTTGGTTCTTGGTTTCTCTCTCCAGGCTGCCGACCTTAGCAAGCCCATAGACAAGCGCATCTACAAGGGAACGCAGCCCACCTGTCATGACTTCAATCACCTCACAGCCACAGCAGAGAGTGTCTCCTTGCTAGTGGGCTTTTCAGCAGGCCAGGTACAGCTCATCGACCCTATCAAGAAGGAGACTAGCAAGCTCTTCAATGAGGAGGTAAGACTTTTTATTGATTCTTTTAAACCTTGAAGAAAACTCTTCCATTGTCTTGTGAACTTTCAGCATCTAAATGAACAAATGTGTACGATGTATCTTCCAAAGCTGTTCTTGTACTTTATGCTTCTTTTTATTTTTTCCCACCTCCCAAAGTGTTTAGTACTGTGAAATGTTAAGACTTCAACTTTGTGAATATTGATTTTCTGATGAAACTGTACTGACATACTTTCTTTCCCTCTCTCCTTGTCCATCTGCTATCTTCTCTCCTGACCCCCGCCTGCCTCTAAAACCTCAACAACCCTTCCTTTTGCCAGAGACTAATAGACAAGTCCAGAGTGACGTGCGTGAAATGGGTACCAGGCTCTGAGAGCCTGTTTCTTGTCTCTCATGCCAGTGGGAATATGTACCTGTACAACGTGGAGCACACTTGTGGCACCACGGCACCTCACTACCAACTGCTTAAACAGGGAGAGAACTACTCGGTTCATACTTGTAAGAGTAAATCCACTAGGAACCCTCTCCTTAAATGGACAGTGGGGGAGGGTGCCCTGAATGAGTTTGCCTTCTCTCCAGATGGGAAGTTCCTAGCCTGTGTTAGCCAAGATGGATTCCTACGTGTTTTCAACTTTGACGCGGTCGAGCTTCATGGCACCATGAAGAGCTACTTTGGTGGCTTGTTGTGCGTTTGCTGGAGCCCAGATGGAAAGTATATAGTTGCAGGCGGAGAGGACGATCTAGTGACTGTGTGGTCGTTCTTGGACTGCAGAGTCATCGCTCGAGGTCACGGGCACAAGTCATGGGTGAGTGTAGTGGCGTTCGACCATTACACCACTAGTGTAGAGGAGAGCGACCCAATGGAGTTCAGCGGCAGCGATGAGGACTTCCAGGATCAGATGATCCACTTTGGGCGAGACCGGGCCAACAGTACGCAGTCTCGACTCTCCAAGCGCAACTCCACCGACAGCCGGCCTGTTAGCGTCACGTACCGCTTTGGCTCAGTGGGTCAGGACACTCAGCTGTGCCTATGGGACCTCACTGAGGACATCCTTTTCCCTCATCTTCCGCTCTCACGGACACGAACACATACTAATGTGATGAATGCCACAAGCCCCCCTGCGGGTGCTACAATAATCACTAACACCTCTAGTAACACTACTAATGGAAACAGCAGCGGTGCTAATACTCCTGGCATCAACTCCCTCTCTACAACATTACCACGCTCCAACAGCCTACCCCATTCAGCCGCCACCACGGCAACAGCAAACAATACCAACAAGGCCGGCAGTGGTGGCGGCATCAGCAGTGGTATTATGGACAGTGCCATCGCTACAGGCGTTAGTAAGTTTGCTACACTGTCACTTCATGATCGGAAGGAGCGCCACCACGAGAAGGACCACAAACGCAACCACAGCATGGGGCACATCAGCAGCAAGAGCAGCGACAAGCTCAACCTGCTGACAAAAACCAAATCGGACCCTGCCAAGACTCTTGGCACTCTGCTGTGCCCACGCATGGAGGATGTGCCCCTCCTCGAGCCCCTCATCTGTAAAAAGATAGCACACGAGAGACTGACTGTACTCATATTTTTAGAGGACTGTTTAGTGACTGCTTGTCAGGAGGGATTTATTTGCACATGGGCGAGGCCAGGCAAAGTGGTAAGTTCTTTTTAATGTAGGAAATGGGGGGAGAGTAAAAGTGATGACATGTCATCTGTCTTTAGCTGTACTAACATCAGCTGGTGCGCTGTAACTAAATACAAAGATATATTCTGAAAGCATTAAAGAAACTCTGGCTGTTTGGAAAAGCATTTTTAGCTTTTGTAGTCAGGTGTTCACTCTCTGCAGGAAAGAAACATATCAGACTTTGTTTTATGTACGCCTGCTTTCCAATGAAAGACCTTTAGTAAGTTTGAAAAAGAACCAATGAAAACATGACAGCCTGGTTATGTAATCATTTTTGATAAGGAGGATTTCCTCGTGTAGACCTGAGAGGGGAAAGAAGACGTTAATCCATATGAAGTGTGTTCATTGGTTGGTTCATCATTATCATCCCACAATGCATAGCAGCCTAGCCAAGAAGTCATCTGCATACGCTCATATTTCAGCTCTTATGCAAAGCCGCTCTGCATCAGCCCGGAGAATGTCTGCAGTGTCTCACATGCTTACATTTTAAAATGTGGATCCATCCTTGTCTATTTCCCCTTTTGTCTGTGTTCATAGAGATGTTGCCAGAACGAGGCACATGATAGTCTGGCTCTCAGTTTAAAGGTCTCCAACCAGAGTCGGACTTGAACTACTTAACGGGCAAAACAAGCCCAACGATATCCTCAGTCATATCCTAAGTGAACACAATCAAAGCCCTGTACTGTGGAGCGAGCTCGTGTTGTCTGGGTGACGGAAAAAAGGGCAATTGTACAATAAAAGTTTAAAATCTGAAGAATACAAGCATCTTAATATAACCTTTGAGGTGCCGATGTTGACGTTCTTCCAGATGGTGCGTTTGGTTTACATTAAATTGAAAGATTTCCAAACAAAGCTCATTTCCCGTGGTGATGAATTGACTGTAAGGTGCTACAATGATGGGATGAAACCCTGAAAAAGGCCTTTTAATAGAAAGAATAGAATATTTTTAAAAAGGCTTATTTGGAAAATGTGTGTGGCCGTGTGAATTACAAGTGCCTTGATCCAGCGAACCTCTTAAAAGACTCCATTAGTGTTTCAGTGTTTCGTGTCGTGTCGGCTTTTAATGAAGTGCAGGGACACCGCGATGTGGAGAAGAGGTTAATTATTAATGAGCTCTTTGTTGCTTGAGTTTTTTTTTTTGCTACAGTTTGTGTACTTTCCCAATGCAAATCTCCTTGTTTTCCTTTTTCCAGGGTTTATTGTCATCCCAAAACCAAGCCAGCTCTCCCAGTGGAACAGTAGTATAGCCACAATATTTCTGCTGCTAAAGAACCCTGCAACCCAGAGTCTGATGCTGCTCTTCACCCTGCAAGCATTGCAAGTTTTTCCTTTTCTTTTACACCCCTCCCTCCCTCCCTCCCTCCCTGATTTTTGTTAATGGCTTTTGTGTTTTCGTTTATATCACTCACTTGACCTAGAGGAGGAATGAAGCAAGAAAAGGCGTGCAATTGTGGAATAATGTGCTACTATGTTCTCTGGAGTTTTTTTTTTTTAACACATTTTAGATTTTTTTTTTTAAATCTTTCTTTCTTGTCGACGCTCATCAGACTGTGACCCCTCTGGAAATAAAGCTTGGCTTTGCTAGATGCAAACCGTACAATTGTGGCTTGAGATTAAACGGATAGTTCATTTAATTTTCAGACTCTTCGTGGTAGCCCAGTTACTCGCCGATGGTTGGTGACTCAAATTTGAATTTTAGATGAACTATCCTTTTAGTAATCAAGCGCGTTAGCATCTGAAAATTGTTGCATCCATCCACATTAACCCAGCACCTCTGTCTTTGCTTCAGTAGAATCTCAACGACTTTGCACTGATTTTGTTATTTTGTTGTTTGTTTTTAAAACTTCTCTAGCGAAAAAAAAAAAAGAGGGTTGAGGACTGCCTTGTTGCACTCGGCTTTAACATCCTCAGTCTTGAAATCTGAATCTATAAAGCTGGATGCTGCAATCATAATCTTTTTAAAGAAAGAAGAAATTTTGCACTTAAATTAGTTTATTAGAGGAAATGGCTTTACATTGTCGGGTGTGCTCAGAACTCACAGATGGCTAATACAGTAGGTGAAGAAAAAGATAAAAAAAACAACTATTAAAACCTTTATCTATTGAGCATTTATTTTAATATTATTTCAGATTCCGATCTGCTCTGTACCATAATGTGTATATTGTAATTAATTGATTTGTTGGGGGCCTCAGCAAACTACCATTACTCCAGTGGAAGGTTTGTCATTGATAGTTATATTTCTAAAGCCTAAAGTATACATATTAATAATATTAAAATAATCTTGAATACACTGTTTTCTCTTCTTGTTTTTGTGTTCACCACTCTGTACTGTACGGACGTCACAGAGCTGTGATGCTTCTGGCGTTGGAGCGTGAAAAAGAGGAAGCTCAGGAAGTCATGCTGACAACATCCAAATCTTACAAGTCCTAATCTTAAAACAAGATCTCATTATAGAAAAAAAGGATGAAACATGGAACTTTTCTCCTCCAGTTTTCCTCCTTTTAAAGAACTTAATAAAAAAAAACACAAGGATTTCACCTGAGGACAGCGCTGCATGAATCACGAGCTTTATTTCTGTTTGATAAACAGTCGTTGAAGGATTCATTCGATCGATGTGTAACATTTATTTCAGGGGTGTTTTGTGTGACCTTCACACACGGCTCAGCAGACAGAGTCATGGGTAACTCTAAAGAGCTTTCAGCTCTGAAGGACACAGTGCTTTCTTTAAAGCCACAGTTTCAGGTAGTGAGGAGAGGGCACGGGTCACGCTTCATCTTAAACAAACATTTCTCAGACTAAATCTGCATGTTCTGACTGTTAGGAAGCAGATGTTTACATGGACGACGTTTATTTAAAAGGAGAATTCTTTCGGGCCACAGGCCTTGAAAATATTTCCTTTAGTAGCATTACTTAAAATGTGTTTTGCTGTTCACCTTTTGGAAGACTATTGCAGGTCAGTCCTTCTCGAGGAGTTCATCCACAGCCTCTGAAGAGAGATCCAGGGCCTGTTCAAAGAAGTTAAACCTGCTTTAAGATGTTTCCTGTTCAGTGCTCTGTGACTTTGAATCAAAGCGTCACAGTTTAAGCTGCGCTGTGTATTTTTTAATGTTCACAATGAGAATCTGCCTGTGTGCGGGACTTGGAAATCCCTGTTGCAGTCTCACAAAGGGTAGTATGGATCCAGGCCTGTGGACTTTGACTTCGCCCCTCAAGGACGTTATTATCCCCTGTAACGTTTCAAATGTCCCTTTTTTCTGTTACTCTTAAATATTCCTATTTGGGTTTTTTTTCATATGAAATGTGACCAAATTTACCAAACGTGTCGACTACAATAATGTACTGGCGGTCTCATTCTGCCAACTTAAACATCGATAAACTTGTGACCGTTAGAGTGCATCACAGTGAAGAGAGATGAACATATTCAATAAGACCAGCTTCTAAAAAGATCCAAGATCCTGATACAACACGACCAGAATGAGTCCATGAGGTGAGACTACTTTTACAATGCTTTCTGTTTTTTCCCCCCAAGACCATTAACGAGTTTATCAAATCATTTATACCATTTTTATTTTCAGCTCTGGTAAACTGCTGTTCACTCAAAATAACACATATTGCTTATCTCGTGTCGTAGGCTCAAACTGAGGTCATGAGGAAATAACACACTCTCAATCCAACGTAATACGACAGACTCTTATTATTGTTGGTTTACAGATCATTACAGTGACGGTTCATCAGTTTCTCCTGACAGGCTTGGTGGTCTTCCATTTGTATGTTTGTGTTGCTTTACAGATTCCAACATCAGGCCTGTCCAGACATGGTCCTCCCAACAATCTGTGTATCTGGTCTGCCCTGTTTGGAAGAGGAGAATTTCAACCAAACCCTGTTTTTGGCTCTCAGTAGCCTCCATGTTTCCTATCCAGCGGTGGCAGGCAGTAGGTCTTGAAAGCTGCACGGTGTGACTCATCCCGGGGCTGTGGGGAGAGGAAATGCAGCCTGAATAAGCCCTTAAGAAAACACTACTGAGGCACTTGTTAGATTCTATAAATATGATGTTTCTCTTGTTTTCCTAAATAGACCATAGAGGGCAAAAATAAACTGTCAGATGTGCTTTACTTGATCTGCACAGTGCTCCTCCCAGGAGGCCTAAATGACTGAATGATTCAGAGAAATAGAAAGGCTGATGTCAGTGTAGATCTCCTGCGGTTACCTTGGCCAACCTTGACTGGCACTTTTTTGACGGGATGGTTGGCAGTGTGCCCCGGTGGCTGATCGGGAATGCAGGCATAGTGGAGGCAGGGAAGGAGATCTGCGGTCCTGGAACAACCATGTTGAGCTTGGGCAGCTCTGCGGGATAATGGGGGACATTCCTTCTAATGAGGGTCTCTGCTACATGCTTCATTTTGTGCTGTAAAGGAGGAACTGATTAGATGTGGCGCCTGGGTTTACATTTCTGTGGAACTGAAGACTTTTGGACATTTCACTTCTTGACTTACGCTCATTAAAGGTGTTTGCCTCGTGTGTCTTCCCCTCAGCTGTTTTCCACATCTGGCTGGACGCCAGATGTGGTCTAAGGAGTTGTGTGACCCTGTACCCGCTACCCCATCAATAGTGTCTGACAGTCTGTGAAGAGTTTCTGATTTCTTCTCTGCCAGCCTGAGGATGGGGGAGAAAGAGAGACAGGATACAGTTCATCTTTCCAACATACCTTACGCTCAAAACTGATGGATAAGTTGCATTTATTGTTTTGTTTTTGCACTGCTCACCTGATTTCTCTAAAGTATGTGTGTCGAAGGGCTGTTTCTGCAGCGATGCGTTCATCCGGGTCATAGGCGAGCATCTGATAGAGCAGAGACAGAGCTGGAGCTGGGCAATTAGGGACTAACCGGGAGATACCGCTGCCTTTTTTAGGGGGGAAGTTGAAGTTCACCGCTCTAGACCTGCCAAACATTAAGACGCCATGATAAGTCTTTTTTTAATATGAGTACAGGTTTTTATTAAAACAAAAAGGCACAACTACTAAAGGAGCGACACCTACTGCTTGAATTTTTTGAGGATGCCTAGATCTGGAGTCCCCAGCACATCGTGGATCTTGGCAACCTGGTCCAGCTCATTGGTTCCAGGGAAGAGAGGATTCAAACTGAAACATACAGGTACACAACATAAATATTTGTTTGCCAATTAACTCTCAAACTGTTGAATCCTTCCCCAGGTGAGGTACCTCATGATCTCAAAGAAGACACAACCAGCGCTCCACATGTCCATCTTGAGGCTGTAGTAGCCGTCAGTGAGGAGGCACTCGGGGGCTCTGTACCAGCGTGTGGAGATGTACTCCGTGTGCGGGGGCTTGGAGTACACGCTCCGACATGAGCCGAAGTCGCCGAGCTTCAGACCACTTTGCTGCAAATTGCACAAAGTACTTTTTTAAGTGTGTGTGACTCAAAAACAGAAAACCATTATTACAGGAGAGGACGCTGTGATGCATCTCACTTTGATGAGGATGTTCTCGGGCTTCACGTCTCTATGAAAGATCCCACAGCTGTAAGGAAAAAAAGTAAATGTTTAATTTATTATGTTATCACTTTATGTGAACTGAAGCTCGTTAATAAGTACCTGTGCATGTGTTCAAGGGACTTGCACAGCTGGTACATGTAGTTCTTTACTGTTTGGTCAGGTAGTGGTGTTTCTCTTCCTGTAAGAAGGAAGAACTGACGTCACCTTTTAACTCACTTTAAAGTAAGACTTCATCTTTATATTAAAGTTCCAGTTCATCTTAATATTACTTCATGACTGACCTTGTATGAACTCATAGATGTTCATCTCCATCAGCTCACAAATCAAAGACACTGTTCCAGTTTCCTTGTCACTGAAATATTGGATTAGGTTAGTATGACATCCCAAGTGAAACCAGCTTGAGGCAATAAATGAACTTCAAAACAAACAACACTCACAAAATCAGTTCATGGAGCTGGATGATATTTGTATGCGGGCTCAGTCTCTTCATGGCCTGGACTTCCCGCAGGTTGTTGGCCTGCTCCAGACTTCATCAAAGAGAACAGAAGATGTTATTAAAAGCTGTTAACATATTTTTAAAGTCAATTATGCTGCCAGATTTTAAATCTGCTTCGTTCACCTGAACCACTGAGGATGAGAGTCAATGGGTCCATTTCTTTGTCACTGTTTGTATGGCGGTAACATTGTACCATATGAGAGGTTGCACAGATTTAAAGGGCCCTTGAAACCAGTGCACTGACAACTCGCATTTCAAGCAGTGACATCTATTGTTAACTCATCGCTACGAGGTCAAAGGCGGAGTACGCTGACATCTTATAGGGTACTTAAAGCAAACAGGGTATCGAGCTTCTGACTCAAGTTTCAAGGGTCTGCATACACATGGTGTAAAGCACATCTGATTGCCAGTTTGTTGCAGAATACATACCTGTTTATAGTCTGCTTCATGGTTTTACATGCGTAGAACTTTCCATCTTTCAGGCTCTGAGTTTTCACCACGTCTGAAAATGTGCCCTCGCCGATCTTTTTAATGATTTTGTAACCTGAACAAGAAGGAAAAAAGTCTTGAAAAATGCACAATATCAAGTTTGTTTTAATCACAATATGAGTTCAGAATAATGAGTAGCTCAACAGCAAAGAAAAACAAGTCGACATAATCTGTAGGGAAATCATGTCTTCCAAACTGGGACAGACCCACTGGACATTGATGCCCCTGATACCTTTATTGGGATAGGGTATCAGGATATCCTGATTCATGTCTAAAAGGGGTGCAGTCAATCATTTTTATTAGAACTTGATCTACCAGTCTATCTTTAAAATGACTGTAAATCAGTCTTAAAATGCCCCTCTTGGGCACGCTGATAGCCTCGTGCTTATGTCGCCGACCCTCAGTGGCTATAGTCCTCATCGCAGCAGCCATGGGTTCAAATCCAACTCCAGCCCTTTGCTGCATGTCATGACCCAATCTCTGCTCCCAAGATGTCCTGTCTCTCTTCAGCTGTTCTATCTAATAAAGGCAACAAAGCCCCCCCCACCTTCAAAAAAAAATGTCCCTCTTAATTCTACGGAGACCCTGAAGTCCCAAAAAGTAAGAAAAAAAATATTGTATGCACAAGATAATTATATTATGCTCACAAGATATTAACTTGTGCACACAACATAATATCTTGTGAAAACAACTTAGATGACTACTTGTACGCACAACATAACTTGTTCCCACAAGATAATAACTTGTGCATAAGATTTTTTTGGGACTTCAGGGGCTCCATATAATTCCCCTTATCCGAGCTGACATTTTAAATGTCTTTTTTGTTTGATCATAAGCCCCAAAAACTCAATGAATTTAGTTTATAGACACCTTTGTAAATGATTGCCATTTCAGAGAACATTTTTAACCAGTTTAGTTTCGGTAAAAAAAAAAAGTCAGCTCTAAAAATACTTAAAGGTGCACTATTGAGTTTTGGTAGAGTTGGAGAAATGAACAGATTCTGTGGTATATGTTCATAACTTTATACACAAACTGTCCTCAGAGGAAAGTTTGGTCCCTGAACACTGTTTGAAGATAAAATGCTACACCAGAAGTTATGGTGGTGGGCAGTGAAACCGTAACTCTCCTGGTAGCTTTTTAGCTCCTAACAGTGTTCAGGGACCCTTTTTTTTAACCTTTGAATCAAGTTTGTGTATTTAGTTCAGAAAATATAAGCATAGAATTGTTTCACTTCTCCAATTTTCAAATTTCACCACTAAATCTACACAGTGCACCTTTAAATACTGTAACCCATGTTGCTATGCAACCGTGAAGCCAAAAGTCAGGGTGTGTGAAACTGTGTTTGTCCTTGAAAACAACATGATTCTATAAAAGCTATAACTTTAAAATAAAATAAAAACATTTTAAAACCTGACACAGTTCAAACCTATGACAGTCTTTAGATTGTTTACATTGAAAACAGCTAGCACACTAAACAAAATGTGTGTGACCACCTTTGAGTCCTGTCATCACTCAGATCAGCTCTGAACTCTCAATGCATTCCTCTTGAGTCTCAGCCGCCGCATGCAAGTCGATTATCAATCACATATGTTACTGAACAATACATTTCAAGGCGAGGTTTGAAATCGGAGCAGTTTTTTTAAGCGTATAAAGGAGGTTAAAGGACGCAAACTTCGTATTACGGCTGCTAGCCGAGTAGCGCTAGCATGCCCTGTTAGCTGACCGTCGCCTTGGTAACGGAGCACGCCTTCGCCCTCCACTCTGACCCGAGGAGGAAACTGAAAACTCAGACTGCATGTTTGACTCTTTCTTACCGCTTCGCTGACCATTTTTCCCACTTAATACGAACAAGACAGCTCAAATCACCCTGCTGAGTTAGAAAAAATGCCAAAGTAGCGGAATTACTGGCTGCAGGCCCATATATTTGATGCGAATATGACTTTACAGCTGCATAATTTACCATCCTACCTTTTTTCCAGAGGTGTTGCGCGATATTCCGCTCGGATGTCTTTTCATTCGTCCCCGGGTTGTTGTTTTTCACGTCCACAACATTTCCCCTATTGTTCCAGTCGCTGTTAGGTGGTGTTTTGCATGCATTTCGGATGCTTGCCCTGTTTTTCACGCCAATAAGCCAGTTTGAGTAGTGCATCATTGGTGCACAATTAATTCCCCAAAGCCTACCATGAGCTGGATTATAACTAGACACGGTCCCTGCAATAGCACAGCGGCGGGTCCACAGCATTCATGTCATAGCAGAAAGAGGTTACCAGGCACCAGTGCATCCCATACACACAATCAACGCTTTCTATTCTCTAACGCGAAGTGTAGTAGAAAGGCGTGGACCTGCTCATTCTTGCTCCACATCGGCTTCCGTATGAACAGTTGTGCGCATGTCCAGTTCTTTCCGGCATGTATTTCTCGCTGATGTTGCTCTAGATATGTGATTATTTCATCCCTTTCTTTTAACTTTTCTTTTATGAAGTTGCTGTCCGCTGTTCAGTCACCATGAAAACAAGATTCGGCACAGTGGACATCCGGGCAGTTATCGCCGAAATCAATGCCAAGTAGGTGGAAAGTGTTAGATAGCCTTTAGCTTGGCTGCAAAGCTAACCATCGTTCATGTGCATTTATGGACAGATGTTGACCAAGCATTCAACTATTTTGCTTATTCCCTTCAGCTACATCGGCATGAGAGTCAACAACGTGTATGACATCGACAACAAGACGTATCTCATCCGTCTGCAGAAGTAAGAACACTTTGTAAAGTTGTCTCTACTACAGTTTCACCTGATTGTTGATCTGACAGGAGGCTCTTCAGTTCAGTCAAAGGACTTCATGCAAATGAAAAGTTCACTTAAAACTGTTGGATGAACTGATAACAAGGAAGAATACATTCACGTTAATATGGTCATAATCATTAAGGATGGTTAAAGGTTGACGTCATGCTGCAAACTTGCTTTGTCACACCTAAAGTGTTATATAAGCTTGTGTTTTTGTTTTTAACAGATGCATTCAATTTATTTAAGACATTTGTGTCCAAGGCATCATATTTTGTAGCTCCCTATATATTTTTTGTAAGTCTGCAAAAGCTTTTGATTTGTTGTAATATATAATAATACATTTGTTCAGCAAAGGCTGAACTCAGGACAATAACAGAATAAACATCAGCAGTCAGGCCAAAGAGAGGGAAGTCTGCAATAATAATATAAATGCAATAAAAAGGAAGAATAAAGATCCAGCAGAGAGTCTCAGGAGGAGGCAGGTAAAGCTACAAAGCATTAACAGTAAAGAAAGTCAGTGAGATGATTATAATGATATATCAAAATAAAGAAGACGATGACATCACATCACGGGTAATAAAAACATAACTGAAGATAAAGAAGAAGAAATCTGGTAAATATGTAAAAGCAACAGAGGACAGAAGAGTCAAACAGGAGAAGAAGGATTAAGAATAAATCAAAATTATAGGAGTAATAAAGTAATAAGTGGAATGCAATCAGAACAACATTGTTGAAAAAAGGCGATCTCTTACACGAGCTTTTATCCTCAAGAAGTGCACAGAGTTCCTTGTTGATGACCGATGAAGAGTAAAAACACTTTGAGTCTGTGTGTATGATGAAGTGTCACGTTGTTGTCTCAGGCCGGACAGCAAAGCCGTTCTCCTGATTGAGTCTGGGACTCGGATTCACTCCACGGACTTTGAATGGCCCAAGAACATGATGCCTTCAGGCTTTGCAATGAAAGTAAGAATATCGTCTTTTTATTGGAAATGACTGACCGACAGAGTTTTTTGTTTTTGTTTTTATTATTTGAATAGCCTTTTGGGCAGCAACCAGAGGGTCCCCGGTTCAAGTGCCGGTATGGACCAAAGTATGGAAAGTGGTCTGGTTTCTGAAAAGGTGCAAGGTCACCTCCTGAGCAAGGCACAGAGCTCCCTGTGTAGCAGTGTGTAGTCCTGTCTGTTCATGTGTGTAATTCAGACCTGTGTGTGTGAGAAAATCCTCATCAGACCTGTATTTGTTTATTTATGCTTTAGTTGTGATGTCTAAACCTTGTTCCTGCGTAGTGTCGTAAGCACCTGAAGAGTCGGCGGTTGACCCAGGTTAAGCAGCTTGGGGTTGACAGGATTGTTGACATCCAGTTCGGGTCAGACGAGGCTGCCTACCACTTGATCATTGAACTCTATGACCGGGTGAGAAAACACCGTAAGATATTTGTCAGGCCTTTGCTGTGCAGCTCTGACCCAAACACATGACACTGATGCTTGGTTTCTCCATCTCTCCATCTCCTCCTTCAGGGTAACATCATTCTGGCAGACCACGAGTACACCATCCTCAACCTGCTGCGGTTTCGAACAGCAGAGGTAGAAGATGTAAAGATCGCTGTGAGAGAGCGGTACCCTGTGGAGAGCGCTCGCCCCCCTGAACCTCTAATAAGCTTAGAGAGGTGACAACACCATGATGTCATGCTTGTCGGCTTTGGAGACCGTCAGAATTATTCCTTAACAAGTAAAAACATATGATCTCTTGTTGCTTGTTTTTCTGCAGACTCACTGAAATCCTCAGCACAGCCCAGAACGGAGAACAGGTGAAAAGGGTCCTGAATCCTCACCTTAGTAAGTAGCGGGGCAACCACTTCTGAATCGTTCATCTTTAACCGATACACAAAAATGTCTCTTTAGCTGAGCATCTTAAACTTCTCTGTGGTTGTGTATAAGCAGACTGAACATATTCTGTGTCCTTCTCCAGCATACGGGGCCACGCTGATAGAGCACAGCTTACTGGAGGTGGGTCTGCCCGGCTCTGTCAAAGTGGACGGCCAAGTTGAAGGTAAAGTAGAGCAGTTAGAGTTTTTTTTATATTTAATCCCTAATGCTTTTAATCTGTGTATCAATCTCTGAATACAGTTTTTGCTCTGAATGATTTTTCAGTTGCACATAAAGTCCTGGAAGCGCTGCAGATTGCAGAAACGTACATGGAAAAAACAGGGCACTTCACAGGCAAGGTACAAAGTCTTTCACAAGCATTCTTTACTGAGAGGATATACTTTGTTTTCCTCTTAAAGATCATACATATATTAACTCTGAATATGTTTTAATTCAAGGGCTACATCATTCAAAAGAGCGAGAAGAAACCGAGCTTAACTCCCGGGAAACCCAGCGAAGAGCTGCTCACGTAAGAAGCCCACACACAAGATTTAAAAGCTTGTTATTAATATAACGGGTTATTCATGTAAGTCAATGACGCCTTCTTACAGATACGATGAATTCCACCCCTTCCTCTTTGCCCAGCATGCAAAGAGTCACTATCTGGAGTTCGATACTTTTGACAAGGTACATTTCAGCATGCCTGGTTTTATTTCTTTGATGTCTCGAGAAGAAGAATGCTTCTTTCTCCAGTTACGATGGGAATCAAATTCCATTCTCTCCATCAGGCTGTGGATGAGTTCTTCTCTAAGATGGAGAGTCAGAAGATCGACATGAAGGCCCTGCACCAGGAGAAACAGGCTCTGAAGAAGTTGGACAATGTTAAGAAGGACCACGAGCAGAGACTGGAGGCCTTGCACCAGGCACAGGTCAGCAGAACGAGCAACTCTTACCCCCCTTAGACCCTGATTTACCCCTATACATGAAGTACTGGACCAGTTCTCCGTTCAAAGGGTCTGGTTACCAATTCCTTGCCTCAGTTACCCAGTCAAGGCTGGTTTAACTGTTTAAGCCTGTGACGAGGAGACACGCCGCTTCTAACTGCCTTCATCCAGACGCCTACCCTGCTCGCTCTGATACAGAACCTGAGTGAATAGCCCTCAATCAGATTCTGTTATCAGCCACGCCTGTTAACAGCAGCTCTCCTGTTACTGGTCAGAGCACTCTGTATGGTGCTACGAAATGTTTGAGAGGAAGCATTTCTTATTTCTATGGCTAGAGCACCCAATAGGCACCTTTTTGTAGATGTCACACTATACCTTTAAGACCACGATCCTTAAGAAGATGAAAATGTCCACACTTTAGACCTGAATTGCAGATGGTACATTTTATTGCAGGGTTTCTACTTTTCCCTATTTTAGATGAACCAATTATGTTTCTTAACATTGGTACAAAGTATCACGAAGTGTTGCTTTGTGTGTTGCAGGAGGTGGACAGGGTCAAAGGTGAGCTGGTGGAGATGAATCTGCCCGTGGTGGAGAGAGCGCTGCAGGTGGTGCGAAGTGCGCTGGCCAATCAGGTGGACTGGACTGAGATCGGCATTCTGGTCAAAGAAGCTCAAGCTGCAGGAGACCCCGTAGCCTGCGCTATCAAGGAGCTGAAGCTGAAGACCAACCACATTACCATGCTTTTAAAGTAAGATTCTCACTGATGATGCAGGAACATGTACCAAAGAACACTCTGGTTCATGTGTGTCCTACCCCTCTCAAGGAATCCATATATTTCTGAGGAGGACCTGGAAGAGGAGAAGACGAGAGACGTGGTGGAGGAGAAAGGGAAGAAGAACAAAAACAAAGACAAAGGACAGAACAAGAAGTTTCAAAAGGACAAACCCATGCTGGTGGACGTGGACCTCGGCCTGTCAGCTTATGCCAATGCCAAAAAGTAGGTCCACGTGGCATTCTTTAGACATAGAAGTCAGTGTCATTGTTTTCTTCACAGCTGACGGACATTTTTGTTGTTCTTATTTAAGGTACTACGACTGCAAACGCAGTGCTGAAAAGAAGGAACATAAAACTATCGAAGCTGCAGGAAAAGTACGAACGCTGTTTAAGTTTACACTTTTGCATTTTAGAACTTTTGCAGTTCAACTTGAAAATCGAATGTTGACTGTTCTTCCTATTTTGATCCCTTTCAGGCGATGAAATCTGCAGAGAAAAAAACACAGAAAACGCTAAAAGAGGTGCAGACAGTGACCACCATCCAGAAGGCCAGAAAAGTCTACTGGTAAGGCAAACATTACACAATGGATCTGAACTAATTCAGAAGCTATGTGAGGAATGCTATGTTATTTATCATAACCATTTCTCCTTTTCTTTGCAGGTTTGAGAAGTTCTTATGGTTCATCAGTTCAGAGAATTATCTCGTCATTGCAGGAAGAGATCAGCAGCAGAACGAGATGATTGTGAAACGCTACCTCCGAGCAGGTAGGGAAAGAAACTGTTTTCAAACACTTTCCCTGAAAGAGAATGAGAGAGGCAAACATGAGCTCATATGTACGGAAGCCCTAAGTTTCAGCCCTGCTCAGAACAGGCTGTTTCTGTGTCTGTAGCTTTAAATGTAAATGAGCTCCGTCTGACCACGCCCCTCTCTGGAAGGGCTCGGGTGGCTCGGGCTTTTTCTCTCCATGCCCTATTGTTTCCGGTGAGAAGGCAGACTCAGAGGGCAGAACAAACACCTAGCTGTTGGAGTGTCACCCACCTGGGGGAGGGGTTACTGCCCTTTGTGATGTCATGAAGGGAACATCTCCAAACGGCCTGTTTGAGCACACATTTTCGGAAAAGTGGAGCAGGCAAAAAACGGAGAGGATGGACTTTTCTCATCGTTGGGGGGTTTGTAGACAGACTACAGACACATATTAGTGTTAGAACAACATGGTGAAGTGTAGTTTACATAATATGTGACCTTTAAGGCTTTTTCTGTGTTTTGCTCTGGGGATATGAGAGATAAGAGGACGTCTCCAGAAAACAATGTGACATTAACAGCTCTCACAGGAAAACTGAGTCAATCAAATGTACGGAGGCATGTTCCCTAAGGTTCTTCCCTACATCAGTGCCCTCACATGTGACTTTATTTTGTCAGGTGATATCTATGTCCACGCTGACCTCCACGGAGCGACCAGTTGTGTCATCAAAAACCCCTCAGGTGAGACTATTTGACTTGGTTTTTTTTATCAAGCTTCTGTGGACGTTACTTTTCAATCTCCTCGTCTTCCCGCTGCAGGTGAGCCCATCGCCCCACGTACCCTGACAGAAGCGGGCACCATGTCTGTGTGCTATAGTGCTGCCTGGGATGCCAAGATCATCACCAGTGCTTGGTGGGTTCATCATCATCAGGTGAGTTACTCCACAGGGTACCGTAATGTTTTAGATTTAGAGATGTACAAACTTCTTATTATTTAACCGGGAAAACCTCTTTGAGATTAAACACAAGTTTAGTTTGTCAGGTCCGTTTCACACTGACGCCTGTCCCCGTTAAAGACAGAAACTGAAACAGTTCTTAAAGAGGACTCTGGTAGCCTAGTGGTTAGTGTGCGCGCCCCATGTACGGAGGCCATAATCCTCCAAGTGTGCAGCCCGGGTTCGAATCCAGCCTCATTCTCTCTCTCTGTCTCTCTCTCTCTTTCCCAGATTTCTGACTCTATCCACTGTCCTTTTGTTTTATTGTGTGCTAGCTTGTATCCTGTTCTGTCTCTTTGTTGTTGTGTTTCTTCGGTTCTGTCTTATGTGTAGCTGTTGTTGAGTTTGTGTGATTTAAAGGCCCATCATTGCAAATGATCTTAGGCTCTAAATGCTGTAGTGTTTATTTGATCCATACTTGTCCCTTCACACACAAACAGTACATCAATAAACACGGTGATTTCATAGAGTTAAATGAAAGCCCGGGCTATTGATTGAAGTTTTACAGTAAAGGAATTGTTGGCTTCATCTATAGATCAAAAACACTGATGCATGTATTTTCTTTCTGTAGGTGTCTAAGACGGCTCCGACCGGAGAGTACCTGACCACTGGGAGTTTCATGATCAGAGGTAGTACATGCTGAAGTTTAAGACGTTCATAATCCACATGTGAGACGTCGTTCTTGTGTCTGAAAGAAGATCTAACGTTTGTTCTTAGGAAAGAAAAACTTCCTGCCTCCTTCCTACCTGATTATGGGGTTTGGATTTCTTTTCAAGGTAAATAAAAAACAAACGTTGAGTGCTCAATTTTTAACTCTTAGTCCTCGTCAACAAGAATGAAGTTTCACGTGGGCCGCTGTGCAGGTGGACGATGAGAGCGTGTCCAGGCACCGAGGGGAGAGGAAGGTGAAGACTGTGGAAGACGACATGGAGGACGTGGCGTCTTCGACGGCCGAGCTGTTAGAGGAGGGAGAGGAGCTCACAGGTAACACACAGAAACATGACTTTATGTGCTGTTAACGGGATGACCACATTCAAACCCACTCTGCTGCCTCTGCAGGTGATGACAGCAGTGACGAAGATCAGGGTGAAAATCGAGCGGCTGAAGATGGAGAGAAGGTTAAGAAGAATAAAAAGACGACGGGGGATGATGGTGCGAGTGGAGAACTGGCCTCTGTTCCCGAGGAGGAAAACATGGAAGCAGAGGAAGACAGTGGAGAGGAAGAGGAGACAACGAAAGAAGAGAGTGAAGAATTTAGCTTTCCAGATACGACCATCTCCCTCTCGCATTTACAGCCCAGCAGGTGAAGAGCTGTTACCGATGCTGGAAAACAGATCCGTGCACATGACGATGAATTGTCCTCAATTAATAAAAGTGTCTCCATTTATTTCTAGGAGCGCTCAGAACCCTGGTTTCAAAAAGGAAGTGACCACACAGGTAATCAGTTGCACCTCAGGCTCAGTTAATACTTAAAGAATAAGACGTCATGATAGTGTCTATTCATTCATTTCTCTTCAGGCTGAGGCAGAAGACTCTCAGGTGACGAAACACATGACTGCCAAGCAGAGAAGGTAAACAAGTTAAAGACGCAGTTCTTAAGTAGGAGGTTTTCAGTAATTTAGTTTAAGAGCAGGGGAATGCAAACATGTCCTTATTCCTAAGAAGTGGATCCAGGGGTCTCTTTTTTTTTTCTCTAACGCTCAGGTGTTTTTGTCTTTGCAACCAGAGAGGAGAAGAAGAAGAAGCAGAAACAGGAAGGCTGTGACATCGAGGAGAAGACTGACACTTCAGCCGGTGGATCTGCAGCTGATCAGGGATCCAAAGGTGGAGGAGGCCCCTCCCAGCAGCCTCTGAAGAGAGGTCAAAAGGTCAGAGTTTGTAGATAAGATGTTCGGCTCCTGGGAAGATAGTTCAAAACACGCTGTGATCGGACTTTAAACGACCGAGATTACTTTAATGATTAGGATATGAAACATTTAAAGGGAATGCAGACAAATGAATGATGGTTACATGTCACTGCCTCTCAATGGACTTGAGCTTGTAGAGCGCTTTTCTAGTCTGCAGACTACTCAAAGCTCTTTTACACCTCAGGTCACACCTACACATTCACACACTGATGGTAGAGGCTGCTGTGTAAAGTGTCCATTAGAAGTAACTAATTCATTCATACAAATTTATACGCCGTGGTCAAAGCAGCGGGAGCCACTTGGGGTTAAGTGTCTTGCCTAAAGACACATCAGACATGTCTGCAGGAGCTGGGGATCGAACCCTGACCTCCCGGTTGAGACACGACCGACTCGATTAAACAAATAACGTCCAAAATAATACATTTTCAAGTAATAGGACGGCGAACATGATCAGTGTTAAAACGTATCCAGAGGAACTTATTTCATTCATAATCTGACAAGTAAAGACGAGATAGACCGTCCCTGGGGGAAATTTGCCTTGGACTACACCGTGCTCTAAAGCGGTGACACATTCATACATCAGTGAAACATGGTAAAGGTGGTATAGAGTTTGTGACATGTAACATGAGAGGCCATGTTAATTCAATGTGTGTTTGTGATGTCATTCCAGAACAAGTTAAAGAAGATCAAAGAGAAGTACAAAGACCAGGATGAAGAGGACCGGGAGCTGATGATGCAGCTGCTTGGGGTACGTTGGTAACTTTGTACGGTCAGCTGCACGTCCGTCCTGTCTCTATGACAACAGTCTGTTGACAACCGCTGCTCAACTCGAAGTGCACAAGAAGGCCAGAGTGTTCTGAAAAAAGACGCTGGGCACTGCAGTTTTTCTCCCGACAGTCACCTGCTCCTGCGAACGCTTTCTCTCCTTATTGAAAACATTTTAAAAAGATGCTGGCGCTCAGAAAAAAAAAAACACTAGGTTGACAGGGGGGGCCTAACATTGCTATTGCTTTTCTTTTCTTAGTCGGCTGGTTCCACCAAGGATGAGAAGGAAAAAGGGAAGAAAGGAAAGAAAGGGAAGGGGAAAGATGAACCCATAAGGAAACCAGCTCCTCAGAAACAACCACAGAAACCTCGCCCCGTGGAGACGGCGCTGAAGAAGGCCGAGGCGACAGGAGAAGGGGAGGTGATGAATGAGGAGAAACTACCAGGAGAGGAGGGAGAAACTGCAGAACAGGAGGACAAGGTACTTCTGGGTGAATGCAGCGATGATTCAGCAGCATTTAGTGAAAGTTATCTCTAAAACTTAAAAATGCAGCTGATATCATATTTAGTTTATTATCGATGCTGTCCTCTTTTTCAGGAAGATGACGTGGACCAGGACAACCCCGGAGCAGAGGTGAGTCCTTGATCAAAATAAAATACTTTTGATAAAGACTATGTTTTGGATCCATGTTTGTTTGTCTGGGTTAGTGACATGAGTAAGACTGACGTTTGCCCGTGTGCTGCGTTCAGGAAGCAGAGAACCTGCTCACCTCTCTGACAGGCCAGCCTCATGCTGAAGACATGCTGCTGTTTGCTGTGCCCGTCTGCGCTCCATACACCGCCCTCACCAACTACAAGTGAGTGCACTTAACCTTTTGATATGTGAGAGACAAAGTGAAGCATGCACAGGCTGAAAGAGTCGCTTCTGTTTCACAGACACAAGGTGAAACTGACCCCAGGTGCCCAGAAGAAAGGCAAAGGTAAACACAATGATGCATTCAAATACCCGTTCACATTTTCAGTATGTTTAGAAAATGTTCTGGGTTCGACAGTGATGATGTTTATTTTTCTTTCTAGCCGCACGTACTGCAGTCCTCAGCTTCACAAAAACCAAAGAGACCTCGCCCAGAGAGAAGGACCTGTTCCGCAGTGTGAAGGTAAAGAGCGCAGCGAGAGTCGTGTGTGGTGTTTGTTTTTTTATTTCATTGTGATGGTTTGATGTCGTACACTTCCTCTGCTACGCAGCATAACTGCTAGGCTATCCGGAGCCACAAAAGCCTTTTTTTTCTCATGGTAGTTTGTTTCTCTTTGTATTACAGTCCAAACTATCCGCTCTAATATCTTTTTTTTTGTTTGCAGGACACGGATCTCTCCAGGAACATGCCAGGCAAAGTGAAAGTGTCCGCTCCAAACCTGCTGGCTGCCAAGAAGAAGTGAGACTGCTGAGGAGCTGAGCGGAGAGATGTACATTTACACTCTTTATCCAAGCTGACGACTTCACTGGATCAGTACAGTCCTCCTGCGGGATTAAGAATCATTTCATTTTCTAAACTGATCGACCCACGTCTGTGTAAAATGAAAAAACATGTAAATAAACAAATCTGCCCAAACTGAAACGTATAGCACGTGTTTATTCTTTGAGTACAAAGTAATGGTACACATTGTATTCTACAATAAAAAACACCAAAGGGAACATTGTGCAAACCAGGCAAATACAAACACGGCCCTGCTGACATCAGACGTCTCAGTGCAACGAGGCTCAACATCCGACACGCTCGCGTTCTCGATTAAATTAAAGATGCTACACGAGCCGCTCAGGAGAATCTAAAGGCTTCACAAGCCTCTCTTTTTTTAGAAGAAAAAGAAAAGTCACATGACCTCACAAATATATAAATAACTACTTAAAAGTACAAATCAACAGTTCTGAGTGGAGAGTCGTTTGTAACAAAGCACGAGTCGTAGGTCTGTTTGAAGTTAAACCCTCTTTTGCCGAATAGTCGAAGGAATCAATGAAGCAACAGGTTCCCGAAATAAAATATGCACCATTAAAGCAAACCTGGCACCTCTGCATTTAGTGTTAAGACACAAGACACTTTAATGTTGGTGAAACTTTGGAGGAAAGCCAGAAGAAAAAAAACACATTTTCATCACGTGAGGTGTTTCTGTTGGTCTGAAGGACAGAAACTCTCTCCATGACGGCTCCAGATACCCACCAGAGGTTTAATACCTACGTGGAGGTAAAGGAACTTCTGGAAAACACTCAAAACCAAAAGTCCAAACCATTATTTTTGTCCTCTAGCCTTCTCTTGAGTAGTCTTCCTGAACTCCTACAACATGAAAGTTGTTTTATTTTCTGACTGAAAGGTGGAACCAAAAGGAAGCCAGCAGTAGTTCACGGTTTCTCTCTCTTGCAACACCTGGACTGCTGCTACTTCTACAAAAAGGTTCTCTTGGCTTTGCAAAAGTTCAACTTATGAGATAATGAGGAGAAAAACAATAACATAATACGCTTTGAAAACCCTTCAAACCTCAATGTGCCAGTCAGGACTCCTTTCTAAACGCTTCACTGCTCCTCAGAGATTTCTTTCATGTATGCAAAGTGTCCACACACACAGACACACACATTAACTTAATGCTTTGAGGGTGGCGTTCATCTTGTCCATACATAAACATTACGTTGTAATCCTCTGCAGTAGATGAACACCTAGGAGCCCAGTGTGTTGACCCGTGACATCCTCTGTTTGAGGCTGTGCAGGAGGTGTTTGGGTAAGCAGTCCCAGTAACTCGACAAACGCTCCCTGTGCTGCAGAATGGCCTCCATGCAGAACCTGGAAGGTGTCGGAGACAGGTGAATATGAGAACAAAACACATGACAGAAGTCTGGATTGTAGAGCGTCGTCTTTTCTCCTGCACTCACCTCACTAGAGATTTGGGCTGAACGTTGAACACCAGGAGCTCGTTGCTGTGAGCCTGCCACGTTCAAAAAAAGGAGTCAGAATTAGCAGACAACTCTTCATGTGTGTGGAAAATAAAGTGGTACATTTAGACACGACTTGCGACTTACAGCTCTTTGATGAGACAGCAGGTTGTTGGCACATCCTCCAAACACAAACACC
The DNA here is from genome assembly GCA_020745685.1 of Tautogolabrus adspersus. Classification (NCBI taxonomy): domain Eukaryota; kingdom Metazoa; phylum Chordata; class Actinopteri; order Labriformes; family Labridae; genus Tautogolabrus; species Tautogolabrus adspersus. The sequence goes on from CM036552.1 coordinate 23,376,690, forward strand.
TCGCCGTCAGGACCCGAGCACGCCGAGTGCCACAGCCTGAAACACACAGGATGGTGTTGTAAAGTCCTTAGTACACAAACATTAGTGTTCACCTTCATACAAGTCATTTACCTCGGCCTCTCGGTGTGATGGTGTTTGAAAGGCTTCCATTCATTTTTGCTCACGTAGTAGAGCCACGCATCACCTTAAAAAAACACACATATCTCCATGAAACCAGATCTTACTCTGAGGTGGAAAAGATGATTTTAATGAACAGATGTCAAGCTCACTCAGTGTCTCTCTTTCTGTGGTGAAACCTCCGAATAGGAAGATGTGGTCCGGCGACACTGGGGTGAAGGAGTGCCAAGAGCGGCCAACGGGACCCTGCTGAGGGACGCTCCTACAGCCAGGCAGGGGGGGAGGGTCACAGAGGAACATGAGAGGAAGAAATACAGATGTGAGAAGCCTTTACTTTACTTTCTTTACTTTCATCTTTATGGGAAGAACAACACTTACATTTCATGCCACTCCCACGTGTCCAGGTCGATGTAGTACAGGTCGTTTAGCCGGTAGTTCTGTGGACAGGCGGACACAGAGGTGGGAATTGGAGATATACAACTGAACAAGTTGTAACACCTTTTATAGACAATATAATCCAAACAAAAATGAGAGAGCCAAGTCTCTGTGAGGAGAGAGAGTCGTCTGGTAAACCCCAGAGGAGACGTAAAAAACTCTTCTCCAGAACTGATAAATGAACGTCCGGCCACCACCACCATCTGACACCCGGCCACCACCATCGAACTGTGTCGCCCCCACAACCACCACTGTCCTCATTCATGCACGGCCTGCTCCGGCCTCCGCCTCTCTTTTGTAAAGCATCTCGAGATAACACTTGTTATGAATTGGTGCGATACAAATAATAATTGATTGATGATGTATTCTAGTTTTCTAATTTTGTCTCAAAAGGGAAAAGAAGACATTTTGTTAAACTGCGTTTATCTTGCTTTTGCTTTCTCTTTTTGTCCAATGACATGGAACAGACCGACTCTGCACTCTGATCCTGGAACGTTTTAATCCACGGTGTCATGTTAGCTCATGCGGTCTGGGCATATAAATGTATGTATGAAACAATAATAAAATTAAAAACTTCAAACTTCTAAAAAGAGTGCCCAGCTGGACTCTCACTATATGCCTATGTTGCATATATTTTTATTTGTGTTTCTTGACAACACAGGTGGATCTGTCACCTGCATCTCAGCAGAGAGTGAAAACACGTCCACATCTTCAAGTTTAAGTTAACTTACCTTGTATCGTCCGCCAAACACGTAGCCTCTGTTACCGACTGTGGCGCAGGCGTGAGCTGCTCTGGGTGACGGGGTGTTTCCCTACATCAGGCAAAAACAAAACAGAGGAGACGAAGGATGTCAGATATATTTCAGTGTCTTATATTAATCCATGTCAGGGACAAAGGAGAGGCTGTCTGTTTGGTTAAAGGTTATCAAGCTTGTGTGTGTGCACGAGCGACTTGTGTGAGCTGACGTTGACAAGTGTCTGAGTCAGGTTTACCGTGGTTATTGGCTGGCTCCATGTTGATGTTTCCAGGTCCAGGATATGAACGTGGTTGTTCCAGCCTCTCCCAGGGCTGTCCCACTGCAGCAGAAGAAAACAGCTGTTATCAGCACAAATGTTTTCAAAATATAGATTGACCCTAAACTAATCTAGAAGAACATAATCAACACGTTCAGATTTGAAACATGCAACGATCACATGAGGAGTAGTTTTTGTTCACAGACCACGAGTGAGGAGGATTCATCGTACTCGAAAGTCCCTCGATGAGATCCCTGAGCAGAGTAGCCATAGCCGCCGAAGAATATGAGTCTGTGGAAACAAAAATCCATCCCAAGATAAGAATGTGTTATAAGTCTTATTCTCCTGTTAATCTTTAAACAACGCGGTTAATGTTAAACATGATCATCACATTAAAGTGGCTTCATTCACACGCAAGCACTTTCCCCAAGTACATCACGTAAAGCCTTGGTTTTAAATATTACAACGTATATAAGCACATTGATATCAACGTTACACCAAAGACCAGGGGGGAAAAACAATAACATGGTCATTTCTCACCTGTTCCTCTGAACCCAGCACCCGAGCTTGTCCTTGCAGGACGGAGGCATTCCTTTAAGATCTCTCATTTCCTCCCAAACGAGGCTTGGAGCTCTCAGGGGGAGGCGGTAGATCTACAAAGCCCAGAATAGAATAAGAGCGGTCTGAGAAATGGTCGAATCAAAAAAGCAGCCTGACCCACCTCGATATCTAATGTTTAAACATGACGAGCAATAATTTAAAGAGAAGCTTCATTAAACACACAAACTGTACCCTGTTTGTGTTTCCCCTGGCGTGGTGACCTCCAAATAGGTAGAGGACTCCATCGACGCACACCCCACAGCTGCCTGACATGGATGTGTGCAGGTTTCCTCCAGCTGCATGCTTTGTCCTGTGAACAAAATTTTAAGGGATGTCGACTTTATTTGGAAAGATATCAAAATAGTGGTAGAAACAATTGAATAAAAAAAAAACCTCTTTTACCATACTCCTGATTCCATGTTGTACGTCCAGATCTCATTTCTTGGTAAATAAAGGTCAAAGAATCCGTGGTTTTGGGCGTTCTTTGTACAGAAGGGGGATGAAATGTCATTTAAATAAAGACAGACTCTGAAGATTTCCGTAACGTAACGTAAAACGTAAAAAATAAGTGATTTTGGACTCCTTACCTTGTATCCACCCCACACATACATTATGTTCCTGTCAATAACTGCTATATGACCACTGCGCTCGGCTGGGGAATCCAACTCAAAGGACTCGGATGCTTCTGTGTCCAAAGGCTGTTCATCCTCTACCTCCTCTTCATCATCCTCCTCCTCCTCGTCCTCCTCATCCATATCATCATTCACCATCCATGCAAACAGCCTGTCATCTTCATCCCCATCTCCATCCGAGTCATTGTCATCCTCTCTGGCTGGCACATCTCCCATGTCTTCCTCCATCTCTGCCTCTATCTCTGCCATGTCAGAAGAGCCTCTGAAGTCACCTGAGAAGGCAATGAGCGAGAAAGAGGAAATTATCCAGCCGGGTCGGACTCGAAGCTGATGGGATTATTCTGTTAACTCATTTGTTTTCCCCCAATCATCTAAAAATAGGCAGAAAAATAACCCACGTTTAAGACACTGGATGTGAGGAAATGACAAGATTTGTCAGCAAGTAATTAGAGAATAGGACGCAGAAAAAAAACATTATAAAATTAAAGAAATGTTGCTAAGATTACGTAACGTGGGCTGCTTGATCCTCGTCTGTTCAATGGCGTGAATAGTAAACGTTATCAGAGCTGCTAGCTCGCAGCACGATTACTGTTGACCTACTTTAATGGCTTAACTTTTATGGTACTACATTAATGCTTTCTGTTAGCTTAGCTTTTGTATTAAAGAGAAACAGTGCCTAATGGTGGAAATGTGTGTATTTATTAGTTTAAAAACCCCTGAACTACATAGCAGGTGAACAAGCTAGCGAGCCCCAAACAGCTGTTCGTCAGGTTGTGTCCCTGTGGCCGTCAGCTAACGTAAAGTCCGTTTTCAATAACTGTTCCGTATTATCGAAAGCCACGTTAGTGACGAAGCTCGACCTCATGTAGCTTCAGCCCTGGGTTACGATTTATTCGCCCCACCGTCGTTCTCCTACCTTTTGTCAGATGTTTGTTTTTTTCGGCAAATTTCAAAAGTAGAACGCCATGTATGGAAGGTCATCACAAGCATTCTGGGGGCACGACCGGAAACAGGCGACTTGTTAAATCCGCCATCTTGGTGAGGTCAGACTGAAACAGACTAGTCGTTCATCACGTCCTACAGTTTATTCTTTCAACCTTGTGGTTTTAGTGAACACAACAGGATGAAACGCTCATTTTTAAAAATATTCAGAGTTTTTTCAGTGAAGTGTCAATGTTTTGGAAGCCCATTTCGGCCAGTTAAAAAGATGAAAATGAAAACTTGGCTTTGTTATCTCATAATTATCTCAAAATAAAAGTTTTCATTTGTATTTGTTTATTTGTTAGGATCCCCATTAGCTGTACCCGAGAGCTCAGCTATTCTTCCTGGGGTCCACACAATGGGTTCAATGGGCTTCCACACAATTACGTTTTTAATCTGTGTAATCCTTTGGAGCCCCTGAAGTCCAAAAAGGTAAACAAAAAATAAATATAAATCTTGTGCACACAGTATGATTATCCTAAACTTCTTGTGAGTCCAGGGGCTTCGTATAATCCACTTCATACACAGCAGATTTTATATTTATACAGAAATTTTCTGTTGCTAGAAAATAATTTAAAAGCTCTAAAGAAAGGATTTCTTGGCAGGAGATAATCAGTACAATTTAGTTGACAAACTGTTGTCCTCCTTGCGAGACTCCTTAGTCTTATCATAACGCATACACAAAGATGTCAGGGTGCTGAGTACAAAGTATAAAAACTTTATTATTCATGAAACAACACACATAAACATACACATACATACACAATAAAAATCTGCGACAGTCTAATCAGAATTCATTTGAAGCATACACGATCAATCAAAGACAAAACGACAGATTTTTCATCCATGATTTTCTTTAGAGTCCCTGAAGTTTGCTGTGAACACATAAGAACACGTTTGGTTAGTGTAAACATTGGTGATATTTGAAACCACAGTTACCTGCAGTGATTGACATGGAAAGAAAATGAAAGCATGTCCAAGAACACATCCCACCTGTCCTCAACGGTTCTGCTGGATGGGTAGTACACCTTAAATGTGAAGCCGCTTCTTGGGAATGAGCCCTGTAGAAATAAGTTCATGACAAATCAGACGTGATAAATATTGCATGAGTCTAATTTGAAGACAAGTCCATGATACAACTTTTAAGGCTTGTTATTAAAGCACATGCTTTGTTTTCTTGTGTTTCTTACCGGGTTGACACAGAGGCAGTCCGTGTTTGTGATGCTGAAGGGGTCGTATTTGTCTGCAAAGACGATGACATCGGGGACTGGGTAGACACGTAGGGAGTAGTCGTATGCCCAGAATACAGGACTGACGTACAGAGGCAGGGGAGTCAAGTGACCCTGGGACAGGATGGTCTTAACAAACTAGGGAGAAGATTTATTTACAAGGTTAAGAGGGCAATCCTAATGCCTTTATCAGAAATATGTAAACACAAAAGTACTGCTTATATATTGAATCCCATGAGGTGTCAAATGGTATGACATTTCTTTTCCCCAAAAGCTGAAACTCACATGGTTTGGAATGTCAAGGTTGTTATTGGGCAACCTGACACAGTTCCTGCACATCTTGTTGACCAGGTCTTCCCTGATAATGACGATTTCCTGGCTGCAGTACTGGATCCTGACAGAAATAACACACACAATCAGTCAACTTCAGCTTTAAATAAACAGTCATGAGTCAAGGACATGTTTCCTAAAGGCTTTACAAAACAACCTTGGCTACAGCAACACCACTAACCTGATCACACACCATTAAAAAGTATTTACTAACTGAATTAGAAGCCCTGCATGTGTTACCTGCATGGGTTGGTAGTAAACACAGAAAATGGCACCCGCTGTCTGAACTCCTCTGTGATGTGATCTGCCAAGGGAGGCCTGGGGAAACATAAGTCCACCTCTTTATAAACTGCAAAACACAACTCAAGCAGAGGATGTCTCTGAAGGCTTACCGCGGCAGGATGGTGCCTGGACCGGGGTCCTCAGGGCCGGGTACAAACACAAAGCGACTACTGCAGGTGTGGAATGAACACGTTTATGTAAACACACAGAAATAGTTCAGAATTGAGAGAAATAGACTGGAGTAACAACTTTATTGAATCCTACCTGCTGTGAATACTGGGATATGAACATATGGCATCAGCAAGGACCTTCAATGATTCTGTCAAATAAAATGCTATCTGTTTATTTCTGTTACACATAAATATTCTGCAAATCTCCAGCATGTAACTAGCGATCAGGAGCAAAGAGTCTCACCTTTGAGTGATTTGATTTGTGTTTTTCCGTACGGGGTGGAGGAGAAGTTACCACAGAAAATGAAACATGTGGGCGGCATCGAAGCGTAGCCTGTCAGAATAAAAACAAAGTCAAATAGATTTTATCGGTGTCTCATAAAGCACATTTTCTTCATCTGTAAAGTCACAGACTGGGATGCGATACAAGACCTGAGAACATTAAGTTAATCTTCTCCATCACTTCGACGCTATCCAACCAGACGTCGGAAACAATGATGAACATGGCGTCCTCGTTCTCCTCCTCCAGCTGCTTCAGCTTGGCTGAGGCCTTCACAGACGTGGTTGAGGGACCCCCAAAGAAGTTTATGTCGCCGTAGTATGCCCTGAAGGAAAAAAAGACAGAATCACATATAGTATAGCGCTCTCATCGTTACACTGACGCTTCAATGAACTTTGAGGTGAACAGTTGTCCTCCAACACACTCACCTTGTGCCCGATGACGGCTCTGTTGGCGGGAACCCAAAACCATTCACGTGGAAAACCGAGTCCTCATACCAACCTGGAGAATAAGAGGCACATTCGAATTATTTGGTGATGACACCTTTTTGTATAAATCATAATTTGTTTTGGTTTTATCGTGTCTTTAACTGTGAGTACTTGTTTCTCTTACCCTCTGCCAGGACAAAGCAGGACTCTGTGTACAGGCCGTTGTGAAACTGGTGCAAACCCAGTTAAGGAACACACCAGTGTTTAAAGCAACAACATATTTCATAATCAAAATGTGGTTTTGTTCCCAAGCTCCAATAAATGTATGAAAGGATATTGCTTTAGACATGTCCAGCTGAACTGTTCCGCTCAGGTCCTCCAGGTAATATTTACCCTTTAAACAAAACAATACATTACATCAGACACTAATTTAAATATTTACCAACAAACCAAACTCTAAGAACTGTTCATCAGCAGAACTCACCTCTTTGAGTTGTGTGACCATCCCCAGTACAATCACCTCTCCCAGTTTAGCCGTGCTGCCCAGCAGCGCTTCAATTGTTTTCAGCTAGAGAGGAGAAATCACAAGAAGATCTCAGACTATTAAAACAGCTGTGCAGAAATTAAAGGGACAGTTACAGTGGTTTGAGATTGTTACCTGAAATTTGTTTTGACCCTCTTCTACAGCGGCTCCGATTGCAGGAGGGGTGAAGAGCTCATGTCGATGTGTACGCTACAAAAAGACATGTCGGTATAAATACTGCGTTAACGCCACACAGGCGGGAAGAGAGCAGTTTAAGTTCCCAGCATTAACATGTAATCCTAAAAATAAACCACACTGACCTGTTGTAAAATAGTGTAGCGCTCCCTGAAGAGTTCAGCTTTGTCTTTGGCCACACCACACAGACTGGGGGCTGGATGGCTCGTCATACTAATGCTGAAAGAAAACGTCAAAATAAACATGTTAAATACGCCACGTGAAAACAACAGTGCAGCTGTGCATTCACTTTAAAACACCAGTGGCAACAAAAGCAGAATTTCTGTCAACTGGATCAATCACATTGAAATGATCGAGGGTCGTTTCAGACGCAGAAAGAAAAGAAAGTGTATCTTTACTCACGGTACAAACTTCTTCCGCTCCACACTGTAAATGTATCTGGGCACATCGTAGGCTCCAATGATGTTAAAAACATTATCTCTGGAAGAGAGAGAAACAACCACCATGAGTAGGATGTTCAATAGGAGTGGATGACGAGCACCTTCTAGCTAAAATAGATTGAAGGTGATTGCTGCAATATAACACGATTATTGCAGGCTTTGTTACACATTCAGGTGTTCATGGTGATTCTGTTTTCTTTTGCACACTCAGCTGCTGTGTCATTAAGCAGACATGCATAGGCTGCTATCTTCTATACGAGTTGAACCTCCTGGTCTCTAAAAGGCATTACAGGTGCATCTTACTATTTCATATATCTGTCGGTGACTTATACGATACATTACACTCTATTGTCCCCTTGGGAGAAATGTGTCCTGGTCTCACAGTGCTGCTAAACATTCAGCTGCTTCCACTACAATCAATAAATAAGAACAATTGAAGAACACATCCACATGTAAACAGAGAGGCACGTACTTCCATCATGACACAGATCATAAACTAAATCTATTCAGCTCAAAGCTATAGAGGTATGTTGAGTGAAACTAAACCTAATTAAACATTCAAATTAGCATTTCCCATTTTTCTCGTTCTATTAGAACAGGTACTGTGCATGTTTATTTACAGATATGAAGTGATGCAGCGATAACTTGAGCATCCGTCAATATATCTGTGAATAACGGTCATAATAAGAGAGGACAAAAAGATCCTTACATGGTTTCATCACAAGACTGAGTGCAATCCTGCACAGCACTTTCCACCACAGACAGCTCTATCATAGTGGAGGACACTGTGGGGAAACATAACACATATCTGTTAACACGCCTAGGAGGAACACAGAGACATAAACACTGCACACAGCCGGTGATGTGTAGAACAGGGTGCTGCTGTACGTACGTGGTTGTTTCTCCACTGCATCCAGGACCTTATCAATAATGTCATCCAGTTCAGAAGCGTTGACAGACTCGAGCACCTCCACGAGGTATCTGCTGGCTTCACTGGAGGACAAGACGACAAGAACACAAACATGATGTAGACCTTTCTTCCTTTTTGATCTCTGATATAAAAAAAGGAAAAAGCTAAATCTCTCAAGATCTCTATAATAAAAAACTAATTGTATTCTACTTCTTGTTTTTCCTTTTTTCCTCTCTTTACAAACAATGAAAGAGTTCAAATGTGGAGTTATATTTAAGCTGAGGGTCTTTGTGTTGTCGGTTAAAATGAGGTATAGAAAAGATTTGTACGGTAAGTTTCAGTGTAAATATAAAAACAGAGTTGACTATTGCATGATGAAAACAGTTGAGGTAGATCCTAGCGAGCGGTTAGAAATCATATGAAATAGTAGTTCAAATAGTTCAGTATTAGTTTTGACCGTTTTGTAAACTTCCCTTTCTTTAATCTGATTTTTAAATGTGTAAACAACCTCGCTCCAGAAGCTTCACCACCACCTGTCTGAACTCCGAGGGGGATTTATCAACCAGCATATAGAGTCCAAGCGCCAAAGACAAACACATTTCCATGTTATCTACTGTTATGAATCATTTTGTTTATTCCACTTGTCTCTCCTGATTGAACTACATTTAGTCAGCTAACCTTCTCAGTAAGAGGAACACATCTTAAAATAAAAAAACTGACAGATCTCAAGTTGTTCCAGACAAAACTTTAAGAAAAACAGTGACTGAAACTGAAGCAAGTCTCTGAGCATTGACTGCGTTTCCTCTTATAATCCTCATTTGACTGTCTTATTTGTAATGAGCTTATACTGTCTATATCTGTATAGCATCACTAGTTCTGTATTTATTTAAGTCTAATACTTCTGTTTTAATCCTAAAAGCTGAGCCAGGGACAGAGGTTGTAAATAAGCCACGACTAGAAACCTGTATGCTTGGCATCAACTTTCTACATGCGTCCCTGTTAAATAAACAAATAAAAATAAGTATTAGGAACAATTTAAAAGTCACATTAAGTTATAGCGGCTTCCACTAGTTACCCCATAGCTTCAGGGAAACATAAAAATCAATAAAACACAGCACTGTATCAATATAGACAGAAAATGATCCACCATATCAGTTGTTCGTGGGTGACAGATATTACAGTTGCTGTGGTAACGTTAGCTTTGTTTCTATGGTTCCTACAAGAACGGTAATAAATATCAATAAAGCGAACGTTGACTAATTTAAATAATTATTTAATAATTTAAAACACATACGGCCGGAGTATAAGTCCCCGCATCTTGAAGCCGGCGGACACTTTCGTCTTTATTTTGCGAGACACATCCATGTTTGTCAGGTTGTTGCTGTCCAACTCAAGAGTTGGCGGTAAATACTTACTTCCGCATATATTACGTCACTTCCGCTGAAGATTCACGCGCTCGAATATACAACAAAAAGGCAGAAAAGGCATAAATACAAATATAATGTAAAATAACTTCATTTTTAGTCATATCATTCAATACCTAAGTACTACGATTTATTGTTTTTGTAATAGATATATTTTATTGTATTAAGTGTCAAATATTTGTTTTAAAGTTTACCTACTTTCTAACAATCAAACTATCTTTCTGGTTCTGATTTCTTTATATCAGTCTCCATTATTATATGCTGCAGTGGTAAATTTCCTGTAAGAAAGTATGAAAAAACTTCTGGACCGTGATTAGTGAATCTAGTCGCTGATTTGTCTGTCTTGTTTCCTTTTCTAGCTCTTAAAGAGTCATCAGGGGAGAAAAAAGTGTTTCATAACCACCTAAAATAAGTTTTATGGGGTTGGGTTTAAAGGAGAACAACATTTTTTTGTGTTGGGGGTTTGGCTTTTAGGGTCGCTGAATTAAACCAGTGCTCACACACATGGACCTGTTTTTCTTACTCATTCTTTCATTTCCTCTGCTGGGATTATTTTCTCTTTGAATGATTTTAAGTTCCTCCATTTTAAATGCAAAGTTATTGTTCACCTTCCTTCATTGAAGTAACTTTAAAACTCTATAATTATACTTCTATGTTAAAGTGTTTTCTTTGTAAAGGTTCATACAGTAAAAAAATACAGGAGTTGTTTTACTGAGTTTGAGTCATTGTGCCGATTAAATAATGTGGAAATACTTTGTGACAAACTCTGAGAAGAAGCACTAAAGTCTGAGTAACATCTTTATTTAACAGTATTTCATTATGCTGAAAGTACGGTGGCTGGGAAGTGCAAACCAAAAATACACAGTGTGAAATACTTTTGTAAAGCCTGAGACAAAACTTATTTACATTTTAGAAACACGTTTAAAAAGTGTCAAACATTTTCACGAGCGCTGAGACAAATTAACAAACGTCAGAATCTTGCTGGAAAGGGAAAGTACCAAATGCAGGAAGCGGTCAGTTAAAGCCGTATTCACATTTACACTCCTGATAATATCTAGATCATTTCAGGAGGACTGCTCCGGATATTCTCCTGACCTGGGTCTTCACATATGCACCTCACAGAGGGAGACTATCCCTGTCATGGATTTGTCTGTTTTTCAAGACATGTATAATAAAAACTGAACTTAGGCAAGCTCTGATCTCTGTTACCATGACAATTAGAATTGTTTGCATGTGTATAATTTTGTATTCAAAAAGTGCACAGCAATGAACTTTTATGAAAATACACTGGAATCAGCACAAAACATACATTTCATCCACATACATACATACATACATACATACATACATACATACATACATACATACATACATACATACATACATACATACATATATATATATCTTTGCTGTGGAAATTTTAAAAAATTGGTTACACCCAGAGCCTTATTATAGAGGGCACTTGTCACACCTACCGGGTGGCAGTGATTAACGCGTTACAAACAACATGAGAATAGAGGGCATGAGACGAGACTAGAGCATGAGAGAAGGCATGACACGAGAGAGCATGAGAGGAGAGGCTCCAGGCTGCAGTCATACACTCGTGGGGGCAAACACAACGAAATACTGATGAAGCAAGCCTGTATATGCCTACTATCGGTTAATATAGAAATATACAAAATACTAACCCTGCCAATATACAGATTTACAAATGTTTATAAAATAAATTATTGAATAATACAATATAATATACAATGAAGTTTGAAAGTGACAGGTGCCGAATAAATCCCTCCGATCTCTGAAATCAGAGCTATTAAGCTCCATTAAGTTTCTCCATAAACTGGTTTCAGATCTGTTTTCCTGCAGCGTCTTCCTCTTTAATTTAGTCTGTGCCTTGTTAAAGGGGTTGGGTTTAAAGGAGCACAGGTGTGTGGGGGGTTGGTTTAAGGTTTAAGGTTTAAGGTTGAAAGTCGCTGAATTACTTTATTTTTCAAGCTGTGTCGCAGTTTGTTTTTCTCCATCTAAAGGTAACGTTTGTGCATGTTTTATATACCTTACAGAAAGTAATTGTAACACTGGTTTATTGAATCGTGTCATTGTGTTTGTAAAGTGTGTCCGAAAATGTATAGAGGACGTGTTTTCTTTATTTCTATCCGTGTTTTTACCACCGCTGGAGTTGAAGGGATACTTCCTGTGAGTCCTGAGAGATACGGAGGCTAAACAAACACTTTTAGACCAAACTGAGAAATTAATCTGAGTTTGAGTGCTCTCATATGAGTAAAGAATTCTTCAGAAGCGTTATTTCAGGACTAAGAAGTTGGTTTAATGGTGTTTACTTTTTCATATCTTCAGAAGCTCGGATATAAGGAGACACGTCAGCAGCCATTTAATAGACTATAACACCTAACATAACATTTGTTAGCCTACATATTGGTAACTTTTATAAAAGTTGATTAGTAGGCTATTAAATGACAGTTTGACGTGTTAGTCGTCATTATTTAAGCCGACACTTTAGTTGGAATAACTTTTTTAGGTTAGACTAAAAGGTTTATTTTGGGGCTTTTTATGCCTTCATTTAAAGACAGGACAGTGGATAGAGTCAGAAATCAGGGACAGAGAGAGAGAGCGAGAGAGAGAGACATGAGGGAAAGGAGCCACAGGTCGGATTCTAACCCGGGCTGCCCGCTTGGACAACCACGGCCTCCGCACATGGAGACTTTTAAAGGGAAAATAATGACGTGTGTTCTTGTTTTACTTTAGAAAGGGCGGATCAAATAAGTCGTATTATCTTCTCTCTGTTCTGAACTGATTCTCTGCTCAGTCTGCTGTGAGCTTCATGACTATAATCTGCAGCATTCACTGACCCTGACGGTGCATTCACTGACCCTGATGGTGCATTCACTGACCCTGACGGTGCATTCATTGACCCTGACGGTGCATTCACTGACCCTGACGGTGCATTTACTGACCCTGACGGTGCATTCACTTACCCTGATGGTGCATTCACTGACCCTGACGGTGCATTCACTGACCCTGACGGTGCATTCACTGACCCTGATGGTGCATTCACTGACCCTGACGGTGCATTCACTGACCCTGACGGTGCATTCACTGACCCTGACGGTGCATTCACTGACCCTGACGGTGCATTCACTGACCCTGACGGTGCATTTACTGACCCTGACGGTGCATTCACTGACCCTGACGGTGCATTCACTGACCCTGACGGTGCATTCACTGACCCTGACGGTGCATTCACTGACCCTGACGGTGCATTCACTGACCCTGACGGTGCATTCACTGACCCTGATGGTGCATTCACTGACCCTGAAGGTGCATTCACTGACCCTGACGGTGCATTCACTGACCCTGACGGTGCATTCACTGACCCTGATGGTGCATTCACTGACCCTGAAGGTGCATTCACTGACCCTGACGGTGCATTCACTGACCCTGACGGTGCAGGCAGACTATTAAAGAAAAGCTTTAATAGAAATACACCTTTTAGTTTTGAATGTTCTGAACTTGAAATAACAACACAGTCAGATCAGTGTGCTCTGCAAGTTTTAAACTTATGATTTAGGTACAACAAATATAATTGAGTCCTTCTCTGAGAGCACCGACCTCCATTAGTGGAGTGAAGCGCAGAGTTTCCTTCTGTTGTGATTGAGGTGTTTATGTGTGTGTGTCCGTTAAGGAGGAAATGGAGAATCCTAACTCTGTGTTTCCTTTTGCAGCCCAGAGCCGCACAGAGACCAGACTCTGAAGTACTCAGGATGTTTGACTCACTGATGAACTCCAGGTTACAACACGGGCTTCAGATGTAAGTCAACATCATGTTATTTAGATTTTTAGCATCTTTATGAGTGAATAATTCTGCTGTTAGTCTTTGACCTGAAGAGAAAACAGCATACTCAAAGCTCATCTGGTTTAATCCTGTTCTCTGTGCTGAGCATATTCACACCATTTTCACTGTTGTTGTATCCACACATGCAAAGTCAATAAAAACAACCTCCTTTCTAGATGATTTAAACGACTCGACAGAGTCAAGAGAAAAGAGGAAGCTACTTTTTAAAGAGGAGACATCCATTCAGAGCGAGCACAATCCGCTTTATATCACCTTCATTTTTTTTCTGATGCATTCTTCATAGTTTCCAGTTTGCTTGTTCAGAGAAAAATATATGTTAATAGGACAGATAGGACAGCGGATAGATTTGGAAATCATGGGGAGAGAGTGGGGAGTGACATGGGGAAAGGAGCCACAGGTCAGATTCAAACCTGGCTGCCCACCTGGAGGATCACAGCCTCCATACATGGGGCGCCCGCACTAACCACTAGGCTTCTGGCACCCCTGAGTATCCCGGTTTTGCATCCTAATCCCGATATGACTACCTGGAGAACTCAGAAAGAAAACCGGATACTGTGGCATGTAGACGCCTTACTCTGGTTTCTGACAGCTCAGGTGCGGCCTCAGCTACGTGACGTATCAGCTAAACAAACATGGCGGCAGCAAGAAGAGCGTCGAAAAAACGTAGGAATTCTGTTATTATTGTCTTTCAATAATAAAATATAATTGGACGTTGAGATGGGAGAAAGAAATACTGACCTCTTCAAGTCTGTGGTGATCCGGCGACAGGTCACTGGTTTACAAACGCCTACAGTTACCAGGATGAGGCTCATAAGTCCATGTAAACACACTCGTTGCAACATATTTTCTTTATTGCAATATACATCGCCATTTAAAAAAAAAAATGAATCAAAACAATGAAATCAGATGATGTAAAGGTTTAATGTGATTAATATGTTGTCTGTCATGGCAGCTGCCTGTAAGACACGTCCCGTCCCAACTATAAAATTATGGATTTATTTAGTTTTTGATGACTGCTAGAAATATTTGAGCTTATGTTAGTACTCAACAAAAAAAATACAAACTTTTGGTAAAAATCTACATATTACACCTTTAAGTAATTTTCTGATTTCAAATCTCAACACTCTGCTACTTTCATCACACACTGAGTGATGATTTAATTTCCCAAACAGTCAAGTTGATCAGGTTTAATGTTCATGTAAGAATCAGGAGTTTATCATTCAGAGTGAACTAAATCAAGTTGTACTGTACAGATGTTTAATTTGGAAGTAGTTTTTTTATCTGTTGTTGTGGTCTGATATCTAACTATCTAATCTTTCTTTCTTTTTCAACATTCTCAGTGAAGGCCACCAATTTGGTGGCAGTACGTGCAGTACTCAGTCAAATGGAAAAATGACTAATTTCCAAAAATTAAGTTTACTTATTGGCTTGTTTCTCACCTGATCTGTAAGTAAAATGTATTAACAACATATACAGTATGTATTCTTTCAGATGAAGCTATGAACATCATTTAAATGTCTCTATTGTTCATGAATGAATATATATTTCATATCACATTTATTAATTATTAAATGTTGTAATTAGACATTTTAAAGCCGGACCGTCTCCTTCAGAGAAAATGACATTGATTTATTAATGAACATTAATGATTTTTTAAAAGTTACTTTCATCATAATAATAAAATGAGCTGCTTTTGATTTAAATGTTTATTTTGATTAAATATAATCATACAGTGCTTATTTCTCCATACAGGATGAAGAAGTTGGAGGAGGAGGAGGAAAAGGTTGAAGAGGAGGAGGAGACCAAATCAATGACCTAAAACTCTGAACTTTGCATCTGGACTGTGGGCTGACTGGTTGTAAACCATGTTGAATATAATGATCTATAGCTCTTTTGTAACAGCTTGATTTGATTTGTTTGTGTGTGTGATTTTGATATACTTTATTGATTTGCTTTTAAATTCAGTTTACACTCTGTTATTGACAGACATGCTTCTCACACACATGGACCTGTTTTTCTTACTCATTCTTTCATTTCCTCTGCTAGGATTATTTTCTCTTTGAATGATTTTAAGTTCCTCCATTTTAAATGCAAAGTTATTGTACAACAAAGTATTGTTGTACAATTTTTTCATATCAATAATCAATTTTCTACTATTTTTTTTTATTCGTTTTGTGTATTTGTTGTTTGGTGGGGGGGGGGGTCAGGATGTTTTTTATCTAATACTGTGAGCACTTAATTATCACCTTCTGCTGGCAATACTGCTGAACTGTCATAAAGAAAAATGTATGAATAAAGTTTAGGGTTAGGGTTAAAAAAATTAAACGTTATTCTCATTTACATGATTATGGACAATGTGGTATTTTATTTTGAAAAGAGGGAACCGGAAGTTGTATTTTATTTTGAAGCAGTTATGACAGTAAGAAGAGACATTTTTGGCCGCCGTTGTTTTGAGATTCACATCATGAGAAAATAACTGAAATGCATTTAAAGGTGCGCAGTAGCACGTGAGTATAACGAGAAGTGATTTTAAAGCACGTGCTTAAATCGTGACAGTGACGTAGATGTCGTTTGTTGATTGTTTTACCGACCACTGTGTGACGTCAGCCCTCCCAGCTGTCTGTACCGTTGCGTAAACTCACAGTTTTTGTATTGAAAACAGGAGATTTAACTCATTTCTCACAGCAACAACAACATGACGAAATGTATGACTCTGTGTTACCGGCGCTCGTGGCATGTATGTGTCATCTTCACGAGCCTTAAAGCCATTACAGCTGTAACGTGCAGCGGAGAGTGTAGGTGATATTTTTAGACAGATTTGTTTAATTTTAGGCTCAAAGGCTCGTCTTCGGTTCTATTTTGAAGCAGCCAGTCATGGATTCTGCTTTTGAGAGGCACCGCTCGGAGCTGGTGGCCCGGGAGAGGAGCGGACACACGGCCGTGGTGGAGGACAGCCTGCTGTATGTCTGGGGAGGATACATGGTGAGAAACAACAAACAAATAAACAAACAAACAAACGAGTTTTTCAAGATTCTCAAGGGTCTGCATCCATAAAGAAACCCGAAACGCTGCAGCCCCAAGCAGCGTGACTAGGGATGTAAGATTCACTCAGCTCACGATACGATTCACTCTCGATTTATTTTACAAAATGAGACTGTAGACAAATGATGACTGACAAAGATTCATTTAGGGGCTGCTAACCTGCTTGTCAGTGTGGTTTGGCCTTTTAATGTTTCTTTCTCCCAACAAGGGGAGGTGATTGGAGCTTCTCATTAAATGCTGCATCATGTTGGTTGTGTTATTTGTGTCGTTCTCTGTCTTCTTTTAATATTTGCACAGTTTTTGTCTCGTCTGTTATCTTCTCACCTCTTTCATTTTCTGTCTTGAATCCAAAATGCTTCCACACCTCTGATTTAAAAGGCGGTGGTGCGTCCTCAATTTCTAAATCTTGCTCTGCAGCTGCTGACGCTCACCAAATTATTGAGATTCATTTTTCAGAGTACTGATGTGAACCTCGACACCTTTGAATCCATTTATCACGATTTCACGATTCATCTTTACATCCCTAAGTGTGACCCAAAAAAAAGACACTTAAAGATACCTTAAAATCTACTAAGGGATAAAATCATTTCTAAAAGGTGAAGTAACGTTTTAAATAAAATAAAACACAGACACAGACATGAAACAGGCAGCGTACAGTTAGCTCCACAGTCATTACGTTTTTCAAAGTGTTTGAATGAAACTAGTCTCTGCATCACAGATTGAATAGGACACCAGTAAATACTCGTGAACCTTGTTCTCAAATATCATCATATTGATCATTTACAATCACAAACAAAGAGAAGTATTATCATTAATGGAGGTGTTGTATTTTCAGTCAGTCGCTGATGATGAAGTGTTCCTACCCAATGATGAAATCTGGGTGTACGACCTCGAGCAGGGCTCATGGTAAGAACACTGAATACTTCACCTTGATTGTGTTTATGTCTGTCATAATGATCCTCTAAATATCTTTCTGCTGTCTGATCGTTGGTGTGAAATGTGTCCTGACAGGATTACGAGTTGTTTATTCACATTTTTTTTAAATAATAATTTTGAAGGAAAGTGTTTCACATGCCAGGGGAAGTCCCTCCCTCCATGTCTGGGACCTGCAGCTGCTCCCTGGATGGTCACATGTACATATTTGGAGGCTGCGATGACTACGGACAGACCAACCAGGTGAGACTGAGAACTGTTGAGATGCACCGATCCATTTTTGTTCAGTTCTGATCCGATTCAGATACAAAATGTTCGGAAACAGCAACTGATTCAGATATTTAAAAACATCATGAGTAGTGTTATTGTTGTGGTTGGTATTTTGTGTAAGGCTTCACAAAGCTGTAGTAAACCCAGCATTACATTTCTTACTGAAAGAGCAAAAAAAAGCATGAAAATAAAAATGATTCCAAAGAAGTTACTCTGACCTTTGTGCTGACTTCACTTACAAACAGGAAGCAGCAACAACATTCAGGTTTTTCAAATTAAATCTGTAAAACTGAAGTGTAAGAATTGAACTTTTAGAAGGAGCTGTTCCATCTCGTCTGAACGTCGTCATGGAGACGGGTTGTGAACACTTCTTACAGTTCAGTCTGAACGTCTTCAAAGTGAGACTGTGCGAGCTGAGGACGTTTAAAGACCCTCAAGGATCTTTCTTGATCGACACCAACACATAAATGATAATAATACACTTTATTCATGTAGCGCACTTCAAAGCAGCGTTACAAAGCGCTTTACGAAATGAAAAGAAAAAAGAGAAATGTGAGGAGGACAAGGATTAATAATTAGAAACAAAACAGTGAGAGATGAATCATCAGGAGGTCCACAAATGAGAGAAATAAAAAGGATTGAAAACCACCAAAAGATAAAATAAATAAAGGGACAAAGGAAGCCGAATAAAAGAATCAAAAGATAAAAGATCAAGAAACTAAGAGTTTAAAGACACCGCCTTGGACAGCGCCTTCATTTAGAATAAAATCATTAATATCTAAGGATTCAAAACAACAAATCTCCTAAAAGCACGTCTATAAAAAAGTGTTTTTAAAAGAGGACAAAGAGCTCGCCTGTCTCAGACTCAATACAGACATTAGATCGTCTCCGTCCCTTCTCTTAAAGCTGCTGCTCCATGCAGCTGTGGTCGCCTTTACTTCAACATTCACACTGTTATCATTTTTAGACACCACATAAAATGTAAAGTTTGCTGTAAGGGTGTGAGCACACTCTGATCCTCGACGTAATCAGCTGAAATAATCTCAGGATATTTTTTGTGTCGCTGTGTTTTCAATAAAAAGATTTTGTAGCGGGATGGCGTGCAGCAGGAAACGCCTCCTCGGCTCTACAGATAATTTCCCCCTTTGATTCTTCTGATCATCAGTTCACTGATGCGTTAGCTTCCATGTGCAACGATGGACACTCTGAAAGTAGGTTAAGTCGTGGGAACAAACGGACGTGATGGATCAGTGTAAACACACAGAGGTCAGAGTAGAGAGTTGAACAGAGTCGACATGAAGCAGTGATCAGTGTTTGACTTCAAACAGATCTATTGTGTCAACCTGACAGACGGCAAATACACATGGAGGAAGATCACGCACCAGATTGGCTCGGCTCCCTCACCTCGAGACAAACTGTCCTCCTGGGTTTACAAAGGAAGGTGAGTGAGACTTCTAGTCTGCCGTCTTTGTCCAGCACCTTGTTACTGAAGGCTGCAGCTTTAACTTTTATTATCACTGATCAGAGCACTCATGAGGAGGATCGGATGCTGGTTCATAGATGTTTATTGTTTATTCATATGATGGTTTAATATGAAAGAGAAAAAGCAGAGACAGTATGAACACGGACATGATCAAGCTGTTTGCCTGCCAAAGAAGACCTTTCAGGTTCAAATGTGGCACTGATAAAAACATGGGAGCCCTGTCTCGACCTTTGAGCTGTTTTTTTAAACATTTTTTGAAGGTTTATTTTTGGGGCTTTTTGTGCCTTTTATTTGAAGCAGGACATTGGGTAGAGTCAGGAATCAGGGAGAGAGAGTGTGGAAGACATGCTGAAAAGAAGCCACATGCCGGATTCCAACCCGGGCTGCCCGCTTGGAGGAATATGGCCTTCATACATGGGACGCACAGTCTTACCACTAGGCTACCGGCGCCCCTTGTGCGGTTTTATTTTTTTTCTTAGATATTTTTTGGGGGGCTTCTTGCCTTTATCACATAGGACAGCTGAAGAGAAACAGGAAACGCTGGGAGAAGGGAGAATGGAGGATGACATGCAGCAAAGGGACGAGGTCGGACTTGAACCCAGGGCGGATGCGACGAGGACTCCAGCCTCCGTACATGGGCCGTGCAATATTTCCACTAGGCTCCCGGCACCCCTTGTGCAGTTTTTGTTTTTGTTCTACACCTTCACACAACTGGCTTTCTTTAAAATGAACTAATTTGAATTTTAATATTCTTCAGTCATGCACAGTTTCTAGTAATCATAATGAAAACTGTTTGTTTCTGTGCTCGTTGACTAAGCGTCCAAATGCTTTTCAGTTTTGATTTTAACCTCCTTATTCAACTCTTCTCTTTTTTACCTCTACAATAAACCAGATCACATCCTACCTTGGTTTACTTCAACAGCTATACTCTACATTATTGAGTAGTTTGATCCTTCTTTAGGAGACACAAACACATGTTGTACGATCTGCATCACAGTAACAGATCACCTTTGTTTGACGCTCTGCAGGATCGTCTACTTTGGAGGATACGGTCACAAACTGCTGACTGACGTGGACAGCAGGAACAGAAGCTTCATTGTGGATGAAGCATCATCAGTAATGTATTTTTAGTGACTGTTCATGTGTCTCAGGTCCTAAACACTGCAGTTAAGGAAAAAAAAACTAAAGGTCACATATCATTCTCCTTATCAACACGTTTAAATACAGCCAGAGATCTAAATCCACTCTGATCCTGTATTTGATCATGTCTATAAACCCCTCTATTTCAGCCCTGCTCAGAACAGGCTGTTTCTGTGTCTGTAGCTTTAAATGTAAATGAGCTGTGTCTGACCACGCCCCTCTCTTGAAGGGCTTGGGTGGCTCGGGCTTTCTCGCTCCATGCCCTATTGTTTACGGTGAGAAGGCAGACTCAGAGGGCAGAACAAACACCTAGCTGTGGGAGTGTCACCCACCTGGGGGAGGGGTTACTGCCCTTTGTGATGTCATGAAGGGAAAATCTCCAAACGGCCTGTTTGAGCACACATCTTCTGAAAAGTGGAGCAGGCAAAAGACGGAGAGGATGGACTTTTCTCATCATTGGGGGGTTTGGAGACAAATTAGGGACACACATTGGTGTTAGAGAAACATGGGGAAGTGTATTTTGCATCATATGTGACCTTTAGAGTTAATAATGTCATTTTAGTTAAAGATGAGATAATTTGTTTTGAAATATGTCTGTTTATTTGTCTGGTAAATCATCGTTACTGATGTATAAATCAGCTAAGTTTCCCGTTTTGCATTGTTGCTGTTTTCAGGTAGAAGACATTTTCTGGGGATGGAACAACGAGGTTCATACATTTGACCCCATACATTCCAGCTGGAGTAAGCCGCAGACCCATGTGAGTCCTTTACGATGTCATTCACACCGTCGTGACTTTCCAGAGTCCCAATGTTCAAACTCTTAGTCACTTTAAAGGTGGAATGATCTCGACACGTAACTAAGAAAAACAGAAGTCCAACATGAAATGGCTTTAGGCGAGAACCTCATATTCCCCCCCATCTACACCAAATAACTTCTAGTACCTGTAACCTGTAAACACGTTACTGTACCACCTGACCACACAACCTCCAATCACCATCCAGTTTCCAAAATAAATCAGAGCGCTCCCAAAGCATCAACATACCGTACATAAAAATAACCCACATTCTCCACACTCTTTGAGACACGTAGCAACACATCTTCAGGTGATTTGAGAGTGATGGTTTGTGTGTGCAGGGACGCGCTCCCGCCCCGAGAGCTGCTCATGCCAGCGCCACGTTTGGACACAGAGGGTATATCTGTGGAGGCCGAGTCATGGTGAGTACTCGTCGTGCTTTTTACAACTTCTTTCATATCAGGAGATTAAAAAAAGCACATAACACACAGCTTCTTCTTCTCTTCTTCAAATGCAGGAGACCAGGACGAACGACATCCACTGCCTTGACCTTGAATCGTGGACGTGGTCAGAAATGTGCGTGAAGTTCTCAAATCTGTTGACATGATTCTATGTACACAATCAGTGAAGCGGCCTCAATGTTGCCAGGATTGTCTTTGACAGTTATATGTCTTCCAGAGTCCCGGCGTCGAGCGCTCCGGTGGGCAGGTCGTGGCACACGCTCACAGCCGTATCAGACAACAGCTTGTTCCTGTTTGGAGGGCTCAGCGTGGACTGCAAACCAATGAGTTAGAAAATCAACCACTTCTCCTCTTCTATTTGCTTGCAGCTTTAATCATTGCATCTTTAAATGTTTTTTCTTACGTTTTTATTCTTAATCAGGTGACGGCTGGTTGTTTGATGTGCAAACAAAAACGTGGAGAGAAGTCGAGCATCCCTTTAAGACGAAACCGAGGTAGCAGCTCACTGATATCAGCCAGTTTTTGTGTTTTGAATGAAAGCTTCTGGTTTTAGTATTTCTATTTTAAATGTGCACATTTTCAAAAACTGTTTCTCCCCATGTTCCAGGTTGTGGCACTCGGCATGTCCAGGCAAAGACTCCGATGTGATCGTGTTTGGTGGAAGCTGTGACTACATCCTCCTTGTGGACACTGTGAGTATTACAGGAGACACTTTGTGAGATTTAAAAAAAGAGAGATGAGGAGCTCGTCTTATTGAACAGCTCTCAAGAAATCATGACATTGGCAAAAAATAGGAGGCAAATATTCTCATTATAGCATCGTATAGCGGACGCTGTTGCTTCGTCCGTTACTTCCTTTTACGTCATGTCTTACCTCAGGAGACCCCCTGACCCTCCTCCTGTCCAACAGGGATAGTCTCCCGCTGTGAGGAGCATATAAGGTCAGGAGAATATCAGGAGCAGTCCTCCTGTAATGATCTCGATATGTTCAGGAGTGAATATGTGAAAACAGCTACAGAGTGCTGAACTTCACCCTGCAGTGTGCCCTCCACTGTTGACATGTAAATCCTTATTACGACACAGGGAATCAAAGATGAGCTGCACATTTAGTAGTTTAGATTCTTGACGCTTAAAAACGTTCTTTTGAAAACCGACAGACTTCGAGACTGTTGAAGACCTTTTAAACTGTCTATATTTCTTTTTCAGGGTCACTGCAATGATGCACTTGTCTTCCAGACGCAGCCGTATCCTCTCTTCAGGTAAACAAATCAAGCACCTTTCAAGAGCAGCCGTCACAAAGTGCTTCACAATAAAAGACTAATAAAGAAGACTTTTAATACAGATAATAACAGACAGACAAAAGGCAAGTCTAAACAAATGGGTCTTAGAAATGAAGAATAACCAATGACTCTTTCCTCTGATAGGATCTGTGTGGATTACATCGCAAAGACCGCCAGGGACTCTGACCCACTCCGACATCAGCTGCCTCTCCTGCCGCCCAAACTCCTGACAGCCGTGCAGACGAGGATGTGTTTCTACAGGCCGTCAAAGAAGCAGAAATCTGAGTTACCATGACGTCTAAGTGCCAACGACACAAAACTATTTTACATCCTTTTATTCAAGTACTGTCCTTCCTTCAGTGTGAACATCTCAGCCACACTGAGGGCCAGCCTTTTTATTCTTTTTAATAGATATTTATCATTTTATGGTGTTTTACAGATGCTGTAAGTTTCATTGGTACAGTCTGCTGATATTCTAAAAGAGAAAGTTGCTGTAATGGCTGTGAGGATTAAACGGCGTGCTGGTCACTGTTTGCCTGATGTGGATTATACTTGAAAGGTTTTTGTATTTTTAAAGATAGTTTTTGGATCCATGTTGGCGTTTATTGGATTGGACAGCTGCGAGAGACCGGAAATGTGGGGAGGAGAGAGAGTTAGGGATGATATGCAGCAAAGGGCCGAGGTTGAATTCGAACCCACAGCCGCTGTGACAAGGACTGAGGCTTCTGTACATGTGGCGTGCGACAAAACCGCTAGGCTCCCCCTTGAAAGTTGTTTTGAAGTATTAGTTAACCAAGCAACGCCGTGAAGGTAAAACACTTCACACATGACCACGAGTCGTACAACAACGGTTCATTTTATTTGCAAAACAGAGTCACAAAAGCCTTCCTCTACATTTCTGGTTAATATTTCTCTTGAGCTGAACTGTAACACCGCTTGGATTATTCACATGAATGTTCAAGTTTGTGCTTGAATACACAACTTCTGTGTTTCACCACTAAGTGGCAGCAGGCCTTTAAGTTTCAACGCGCCTGAACCCCGGCTGACTGAGAGTCTCTGCTACCACACATTCCTTCTTCTTAAGGGTGGAGAAGTAACTGCAGGAACTGTGGTCAGGAAGGAAACCTTAAATAAACACCCCAGCTCGTACCTTTGCAGGGTCACCTCTGTAAAAAGAGTATACACTACGCTGCACACAGAACTGCTTGAATGTTTTCTTTGCCTCAAGAATGTGCCTCGCTGAGTTTGAGCAGAAAGAGACATATCCATGTTCTCTCCTTTACCTATTAACAGATAAGTTAAAGTACACTAAGTAATAGCTGAAAAATAAGAAGGTGTGTGCTCAGTGGGAGGTCTGGCTGCTTCAAGGAGGCGACAGTGACACCTTACCACTGAAGATAACAAACCAGGGAGGCTTCTGTCTGTAAAGGAGAACCTCCTGGCGTCTGTTCAAGCTGCAGTTATAACTGCAATTACACTGCTTCATGTAGTTAAATAAGACTTGGATACAAAGGCCTGGAGTGCATCTTTTCACATCAACACAAAAAAAAGGTGAATATAGCAAATAAGGCATTCCTTAGAGGCAGGAATCTGTCAAAAGAAACCCTGGTGTCCTTTTACTTTTTACATGTTTGCTGCCCCATGAAAACAGCTGAAAAGGATGGCAACTTTCCTGCAGCAGTCCCAGCTGGGGGTCAACTAAAGTCTCTGACAATAGTGTCCATCAGCTCTTCTTCTGATCCATCGTACAGGATGACCGGCATGGGAAGAGAGGAGCTGTGGCAGGTGCCAAAAGTCCTGGGGAGAGTAAAAGCATAGCATTACAAACACAGTAAGTTTAAGTGATACTTTGAAATGTTAGATTTAAATGAATCCACTTTAAGAACTCAGGAAATGATCTGATAATAACTAATACATAGGATGAAAAAGGTCCTGGTAAAAGAAAAAATGCTGCCTTGCTGAGCTTCAGACATTTTATGCAAATCTGCTCCATGCTCGTAGTTCTGCTTCAGGTTTCCACCTCCTGCTCTTTACAAGGAAACAACACTCACTTGTTTGTTTCTGTCCCTCTTGCAGACGTCTGACTAATCTGATCCGCCCTGACAATAATGGGCTGGTATTTCGATCTCTTTAAAGAGAACTTGATCTGGCCCTTCTCCGGTTTTTACTACTCCTTTGAGTCCGGGAATCAATGATTCATGAGTCTACTTACGGTTGTTGTCCTGATGTGGGAACAGAGTCCAACAAAGTGTCTCCTGTCAGAAAGCCCTGAGAGGAGGAGAGACACAAACCAGAGATGAAAAAATGGCTCTTTATAAATCTCAGGAGTAAATGATTCTGCAGGATGCTTGTTATTTAAAAAAGTCTTTACTGTTGATCAAAGTGAAACTAGCAGATCTTTCTTGATTTGTGCACAGAAATCTAATGAATGAAATGCCCTTACATGTTGCTGACAGGGTGACGCAGGTGTGTTGTTTCTGAAGCGCGTGACAGCATCGTTGCTCCTCTTGTTTACGTCTTTTGATTCTCCGCGTGAGACACGTGGCTCCTCGTCTGTTGCAGGCGCGCGGGGTCGAGGAGCTGGGCTGAAGTCATCTTCATCCTCCTGTCTAAAGTGACACAGTCCGTATGTTTTGGACCTCATGACAGCCTTCTTTGGAAGATTCTTCTTAACGGAAGCTGCATCTCGCTCGTCATAATCTGCGAGAACAGTGTCCAGCTCTGCGTCGATGTCATCTTCCTCTCTGGAGAAGTCAGAGTCGTGCCCCTCGCTGTGGCTGTCCGGTTGCGCACGATTGCGCGCGTTACGCAAAATTGCATGGATTTTGAGAGGCTTGAACGCGCGGTTGTCTTGTTTGGGCGAAGCGCCGGCTGCTTTGGCCACGTTCACCTCACTGACACACGCAGGTGCTACTCTCTTCCCTCGGCTTGTCCCGCTGCCCATGTCCGATCTTTGTTTTGCTCTCAAAATCTAAATGTTAAGTCTCATTGCCAAACTTCCAGGAACATCAGAGTTTCTTTCTTTCTTCCAGAGTTGAACATTAACCAACACAGAATAGATCCCTAGCAATCCTTAAGGTCGCTTTTAAATTAGTTTTACGCACGGAGGAAAAGTCCTCTGTCTTAAAAAGAAAGCTCGAAAGGTCAGCTTTCTTCTCTTCTGTGAGCGCACAGCTGAAATATATTCCACGACCACAGACCGGACTTGAGTCTGACTCGCTGCATGTAAACTTTCATCAGGATGAAGAGCAGCCGATCCGTTACATAACACCAGTTTGGCTCAGGACCCCTGGGAGAAAACTCCGCCTTCTTATAGAGGGAAACACACACCCTTTATCTTTCTTATTTTCTTCAGCTTTTACTTTGAAACTCTAGCTCTGATTGTTTTGTTTGCTTGTTTTCAACAAGTTCTAATAATGAAGAAGCAGCTTCTGCATTTATGTAACCACATCATGGGTGAATAAAGAGATTACATAAGGACTTGGATGTATGACTGAATAAAAAAGCCTAATGGGGGCTATTACTTTGATTTATCTGTATCACATCAGGAGCCTTTTACTCCTCTGTGTTCAGCTAATAGATTTTATTGAAGCAATTGAGGTCAGGAGTGACTGAGTCCTTGTCTGGCTGCCGGGTCCCGGAGGCCCCCAGCTCAGCCGGCCCCTCTGCAGACTGATTAAGACTCGCGCTCTGAGCCAGAACAGAGAGAGAGGGGGCATTCCTTTCCGACAGCTTGGGCTTCCCAGAGATTCCTCCCTAAGCTTTTGTTTGGTCCACTTGCACATACAAAAGACACAGCGGGAGCGTCTCCCTGCCAGAGCTGTCCAACAAGAACCCCGGGTTCACCCGAGTAAAGAAGATGTTTGCTATCTTTCATTAAGAGCCTCGCTTTTTCTCGCTCTTTTTTCTCTTGCTTGTCTGTGTGCTCATTTGTGTGTGTGTGCCAGACAGCTGTGCAACCTGTTCTCTGTCTGGACGATGACCAAGTCAAAGACACCTGCTGTCTGAGCAACTGGCATTTTCCAAACTGTGAACGTGACAGGAGAGAAAAAATCTCCCTACACGTCCCAGATGACTCCAGGAGGAAATTCCTTTGACTATTTTCTAACTTAAGAGAAATTGTGTAAGACACGTTTGTTCTTTTCCTTGAATGTTTCTCAAGCTGACATATAGATGTAATAACTCTACAGTGTGGCATCCAGATTCTACCAACTTTAAGACATCCCACTCTCTTTGTCTCTTTCGGTCTGATGATGTGAACGTTGTTTCTCTGTTAAAAAAGTGATCTCAGCTGTGCCTTACAGGGAAAAGAGCTTCAGAGCTAAACTGTAACATCCTCCTGATTGTGCAACAATTGTACAGTTTTTTTTCTCAGCTGAAGCTCAACACTTCTTTAAAATCTACTAATGTAAGAAGAATCTTTACCCTAAAGAAAAGCTCAAAGACAAGCTGCCTCTCATGCAGTCGTTTTTTGCGTTGTTTTTTGTGTGACCTCCATTTCTGCTGGTCTCTTGCCTGCACCAGTGTATCATTAAAAAGATCACGCGGCCACATCTGGAGAAAAACTCAACAGCTTCCAGACGAGGGGAGGAGGATCCACCGCAAGACGGAGGCCAAGGCCCAGCTCGCTGCATAGCTGTGGCTTCTCAGACTTCTCCCAGATTCAACAATATTCCTCCTCCCAGTGACGGAGACTTACAAGAGCGGGGAGAAAGTGAAGACTTTGTAAAACTTCGTATGCATGTGGCTGTGTTTTGTGCTTCATATCGTCTAAAAATACAGTAAGTGATCTGAGATGGTTTTTATAAAACGGGTTTGAGTATTCGTGAGCTGCGTCTGCACTCAAAGGATTTCTGTTCCCTCCAAACAGCAGGAGAGCATGTGTGAGAAAAGTTAATTGTCATGACTCAATTTCTCCATTTGAAGGGCAACAAACAACGCTATTGTTCTCGTGTTTGGGTCAAAGAAACATTTGTGCCATATGTCTGGCACAACCAAAACTCTGGAGAGAATTTAACGAGCCAGCTGCCCGCTGACAGGTATTCCAGTAAAAGGTTTGTGACCTCTTACACCCCGACCAGGTACACAAACAAGAACATGACAGGGTCAAAAAGAGCTACACACACGTAAACACACACATCCTGTTTTTACTATAATTATGAATCTTTTTTTAACACTTTAGAGAACATCGTAAGGGATTTACATTTCATGTCTGCGTTTAAAAGGTTGACCATGACCCAAATTGGATTAAAATGTCGACCCCGGACCTGAATCATATTTAGATTTTTAAACAAATGTGGACCCCGGACCTAGCCCAGATTTTGAGCAAAATCTGATATCTTGTGACCTGACTCAAATTTAAAGGAGAAGAGTTGAGTTTTCTGGCACAACTTCACCAACTACGAACGCACATAGAGTAGCCTCTGCATGTTTCTAATAAGCTCCACGAGCAGAAACGTGCTCAAACTAGGATCAATATTGGAGATGCTTTTGAAAAATGGAGAGAGGTTAGAACGCAGAAAGGTTTACAGACCGATGCAGAGCTGGCTAAACACTGAAGCTTCAGTGTCCACCACATGGCAACCTGCATGAGCATCGACTCTAGAGAGGAGGGGGCGGGGGAGACAGCTCTCTACAATGTTTTGAATTTGGACTGCAGTACTTATTTTAAACACTAGGTGTCAGAGTTACATATTGCTCCTTTAAACTAAAATATAGCCCCTCATTTCTCCAGATCATATCCTCATAGCAAGGTAAGTAACAAACAGACTAACAGAATTATTCATCAAGAAGTTTTCTGTTCATACATGGCAAAGTTAATATGTGTTAAAAGTATTTGGTCGTGTACAGAGGACTTCTGTAGACGGAGGTGGAAAAATCTAAGGGACAGATACCTCAAGGAGAGAAAAGAAACGTGGTTCAGGGGCAGAGCAGGAGGCCACATGGAAATATTTTTCCATACTGACATTTTTTGAACCCCAAGTGAGAGAGAGGGAAACATCTTCAAACCTGTCCGAGCGCCAATCTGACAGTCCTTCTGTCCTCCCCCCCACCCATTAATCTGTCATCAGGTGGTTCCCAGGCTGAGGATACATTTACCCTCAATCTGAATCCCCTAACCACAAATCTCTCAGCCACGTTGAGTTTCAGGCCACAGAAGGCACCTCACAGGTTTGGACCCCTGTCACCTCCATTGTCCTGTGTCCCTGGGCCACCCTGTGCCGTCCAGCCTTCCCCAGCACCTCCAGCTCATCAGGTCAGGAAACAGAAGCAGCAGGTCTTGGGGATCCTCTTCAACAAACCTGATGAAGAGGAGCTGTTTTTGTCGAGTTCGGTACCTCACCTCTGAAGCCTGCCAAAAGAATCAGAGTCAGGTTATGTGTAGATTTTCTTTTGAGGTGACGGCAGTAAAGACGTGGATTGATCACAGGGTTTAGCTTGTTGCTTGACGTGGATCTGCAGGGAAACACAAATAAAATGCCAAATCGTAGCTCTCCGTCATCTACACAAACACTCAACATAATAATAAGTCACAAAACAGCTTCTTCTACTACTACTAATTAAGTCACAAAGCAAGTTAAACAGCTGTTCAAGCTGTCAAAGGAAACATACAAACAAAAGCAAACGGCTGCATTGAATGGTGAAAGAGTGCCATCTAGTGGCCAAAACCCTCCACTGAAATATTGGCCTATCAACGACCAAATGATGTCACACAGGGGCCTTACATTCAGATATGAAGAAGAAAGAGGATGACTTTATTCACAGTTTAAAAACAGAAAAAGCTGTTTTTAGTAAGTAGTTAACTCTTTAAAAAGCCTTTTTTTAAAGAGCAGTAGAAGAAGAAGGTCGATAGCTAGCAGGTCAGGCATGTTGTTCTGTCAGGGACACTTCACCAGCAGCAGACAGGAAGTAGCTTCTGAAGAGGGCTTCATGAGAGGAGCTGTTGGAGCCGCCTCTAGTCAGATCTTGCAGTACAGGGATGGCCATGTGTGGGGTCAGGCAGTGGTGTAGAGGGCCACGGTGGCCTTCACAATCCAGTCCACATGTTCAGGGCTCAGACCTGGTTACCCGGGGGTAAACCCTCTACTGGGCAGCAAGGATCCCAGGAGAGATAAACAAGTTTATTCGACATACACGCACGAACAAATGCTGTGGGACACCAGATGCATTATATGAATACACAGGAGAACAATTCAAGGCTCCCCTTTGATGTCTTTATAATAAAACAATCTGTATGTCGTTTTGGTTGAGGGTGAAGGCATCAATGTGTTTTTTTTTGCTCAACGACAGTCTCCGCTGATGTTCTTCAAATAGGTTGTTTTATTTTAAACTCCCTGTGGACCCTCGCAGGGATGAGAGTCAACTTCTATCAGAAATACCAGATGTCAATTTCTATTTGTTACGATATTCACATTTTTCATATTTCTTCTTCCTTCTCTAATCTCTCTTCCTGTTTGTCGTCTCTAAACGAAGGTTTGAACAAATGATCTGATGCTCTGGTAAAAAAGATGTTTAATTGATTTAACCTACTTCTCTTTGTAAACACAACTTGTGATTTGGATGATTGTGTGTGTGTGCGGTTTAGAAACATGAAATCTTTCCCAAATGAAAACACTGCACTGGAGTTTTTGTGAACATTATATAAACATTTCATACGACGCATCACAAAGTCGAGAGGAGAAACCCTGCGGGGAAGCAAAGTCCAGGAACAGAAACGCTTTTTATTAACCCCTTAAGTTAATGTCCTCCTCCGGGGTCCACTCAGATGCCTCTTAACAAGAGCTTCAAAAGAGCTACCACACACACGCACACACACACACACACACACACACACACACGCACACACACACACACACACACACACACACACACACACACACACACAAAGATGATCATAGAGAGCTCCATTAATAATGTATGAGGAAAACGCTCGCTCTCTCTCCCATTAGAAAAATGGTTATTAGTGTTTTTAATTAATTGGTCTCTGCAGCCTGAGGAGGTGTTTGAGTGCTTCTGATGAACACACAGAGAGGAGGAGGAGGAGGAGGAGGAGGAGGAGGAGGAGGAGGAGGAGGAGGAGGAGGAGGAGATCAAGTAGGTAAAGGAAGGAGACATTTCGGAGGTGAGAGTATGGGGGGGAGAGGCTGCGGGACAAGCTGGGGGGAGATGATGAGAAATGATGGAGGAGAAAGTAAAAGGGAGGATAGAGACAGGAAAAGAAAGGATGAGTAGGACAGAGACTGACAATAGACAAAGAGAGGAAATCTTTATTTTCCTTTTCACCAAGTTATGCAACATAAACATTATTATAAGTCGTTTTAGAAAGTAAGAGTAGTGTTGAAGACAAGACCACACTAACCGAGACCAAGACATGCCTGAGACCAAGGCAGGGTGAGACTGAGACAAAGACCAAGACCATAAATATCTCTGAAAAATCTTCAACTTGTGTGCAGCAGGCGTGCCACTCACTTAGACCCTCAAACCGGGAAGGTTGCAGCCGTAACCGAGGGTTAAAAATGAAAGAATTGAAGTGATTCCTTCTTTAAGAAAGGGGCGCTTTCCTTCTAATCGCAGTAACAACGTGGAAAATAGCCGTGTGGCCTTGACCGGTCAAGATTTTAAAATCTGTTTAAGAGTCCGTCCAGTCCAAAAAGTGGTCTTGAGACTGCCCCCAGTTCCCCGTTACAACACTGAGTTAGAGGGAAGCAAAGACAAATCTAAATCTAGTCTAAAAAAAAGAGGAAAGATAATTTAGTGCACGCTTCCAAAGGATGCAGTTCTGACTACCTGCCACTAGATGGTGCCAAATGACCGTCCTTGTTCTTGTCCTGCAGTCGGGTACTGTTCACTTTGTCAGTGTTTCAGTTATTTAAGGACAAAGTTGCTGCTTTCTTCACACTTTGAGTTCATTAAAGTGAAACTGCTCCACATGTCAAATTCTTCCTGAATGTTGTAGAAATACAACTACATAGCCCTCCGAGATAAAAGTCAGTTGTTTATCACTGCTTGCTAATTATGAGTGCTGCGGTTAAAAAATAAAAACTGTGATGTAACAGCTACCGTGCCCGCTGGATGGGAAGAAAAACCTAATGTGCGTTGATAATTGGACAGGGCTGGAAATTTAATTACAGGCCGACATTATCATTAAATAATACAAGTGTAGAATTAACTCTCGGCCCAGCGGAGGGCACTCAGTCAGAAACAGGCCGGCCTCATAATGATGATGTAAGTGACTCTGTGCTCCATTGTTGTTGTCTGAAAGAGGAGGGATAAATTCTCTAAATCATTCTCTTTGATAAAAAAAAAAGCCGGAACCTAGCCTTTCACACTCCCTCCTCCTCCTCCTCGTTCTCGTTCTCTTCCTGTTTCTCCATCTTCAACATAACACCTCGCTCTGAAGTTCCAGGTTTTCTCATTTACACAGAATAATTTCGCTCCTCCCCGGCTCCTCACATTTGAGCAGCCAAGGCCATCTCTGTACTCACTGCCACTGAAATAATTAAGAGTCCGGTGTCTTACCTGTTTTGCTATACTTAAGGTGGTCCCCGGGGCGCTGTTGGCCGAGTGGTTTGGGCGCGCCATCATAAACAGAGGCTGTAGTCCTCCAGGCGGGCAGCCCGGGTTCGAATATGACCTGTGGATCCTCTCCCGCATGTCATCCCCCACTCTCTCTGTTCCTGATTTCCAACTCTATCCATGGTCTTGTCTCTCCATTAAAGGCACAAAAAGCCAAAAAATAAATCTACTATAAAAATCTAAAAATACTTAAGGTGGTCCCTAAAGCTCAGTATTTCCCCCTTTCTTTTCCCCCTTACGGATGCTATGGTCGTCATCGCAGCAGCCCTGTGTTCAACTCAGACCTCGGCCCATTGCTGCATGTCATCCCCAACTCTCTCCTCCCAACATTTCCTGTCTCTCTTCGGCTGTCCCCTCTAATGAAGGCAAAAAGAAAAATCTTCCTAAGGTGTCCCGCAGGGATCAAGTCTGGGGCTTCTGAATATTTTTTTAAGCATACATTTTACACAGCATAACACACAGTTCATTGCTCTCTTTAGAAGTCTCTGCAGTTGTTGAGTCCTCGTACAATAAGGTTTGTTGAAGAAGTCAATTTGGCTTTTTTTAAACTTTCTTTGCTGGAACTTTCATCTGATTGGACATGAACCATAATCCGCTCATGCCAGGTTTAAATGTAGAACTGGGAGAACACTTTTCACACCTTTGTGCTCTAAAATTGTCACGAGTGACTTACGAGGTACCCCCACTTCCTTCTCTTTCTCACCGCTGCTGAAGAGCGCAATGTGAAGTGGCAGGTAAAATATTAATCTTCCTGAATTTATGATGAGGACAGTGGGAGGGGGGGAGAGATATTAAACAAAGACAGCATGCGAGAGGAACAGGTGAAGGAGTAAGAGGAGAAAGCGTCTCTTCTGCCTTAAGATGTCAAACAAAAGTCACGCTAAAGCGAATCAGTGGACGACTTAATCAGTGTCTTATTTTAGACCACTTTGGTGTTTTATTTTTTCTCCTACCGCATTCAAATGAAGGCTTCAGAGTTCAGATTTCACACGAGAAAAGCAGACCCATGTTGCTGATTAGTCGTGAGGTCTGAGATCTTGTTGTCAGATTCATGCTCACGTATTCCTTACAGAAAAATATCCTCAGTTCAGTCGTTTTGACATTCACTGACCTTGAAAAATAAAGTGATTTTTCTTGACCGGCTCATGTCCATATTGTACCCTCGTGGGGAGCAGGCAGGGCGGAGTTCTGGTCATGAGTCAAAGGGGAGACAAAGAGAGACGGAGAGCAGCACCTGAACCCCATTAATCGTCTCCCACGGCGTAGATTTCTCTCGTTTTGTGTCAGGAGGAGCAGCAGAGTGGAAAGAGAGGACACAGTGAGGAAGAGTTTGAGTCCAGGACTTTGAGAGATGAGGAGAATGTTAACAAAGAAACAGAACAGAGTCTCTATGTAGACTGGAGCTTATGATGGTAGGCCGCAATGATGAGTGTGTCAGCAACATCGAATCAATGAACAAATGGAGCACTGACAGAAAGTCATTTTCAGCAGCTTCTTCTTCTAAAAGTTTCTTTAGTTTACGAGGCTCGTTTACAGCCTGTAGTAAATGTAGAAAATGATTTCTGTGCTGCTGATTCAAATCTGAGATCTGCCCAGTACAGCCAGAATCGTGTGCAGTTGACCGCTGAGCAGATGCACTGCAGCTGTGGGGGGTTAAGCACCTTGCTCAAGGGCACCTTGCTGGTAGTAAATGGACGGGTGAGAGGTAAATGCCTCAGTGTCCCATTGTTCACTGCAGTCTGCATTTTCTTCCAAAAATGAGTTTGTTTGAGTTGTTTGGCAAAAAGTAAAAGCATCTCTTTCTCAGGCTACATAAAAAGTATAAACGCTGTTCTGGTCTAAGCAGCCGAATTACTGAATTGTAAAAATCTAACATGTTTGATATTTACAATTCAAGATCAGTAGGGCTCCGACTCGATGTGGAGCAGCAAAATAATTGGATAAAGTTTGGCCTAAAGTAGTCTAGTGTGCAGCCAGTTTAAGCAAGCACCACCATGGCCCCCGTCTCTCAAAGACTCCTCAGTGATTAAACAACATCATGCTGGATTTGCCGCTGCTATTTGAGAGGAGTAAAACATACTAATGTGTGTGTCCTTATATGTGGAATAAATGACCCAAGCAGTCGCTTTTATGGTTCTAATCACAAAGGATCATGCATGCACTGGTTCAGGTGCAGTGACCAGTGAATTATAATGGGGGGTTATGGATTTTAGAATGATCCAGAGAGTGTGTGGGAGGAAGAGACTTTTTTTACGCTTTGTTCTGGATGAAGAAAAACTAGTTTTGAGACTAAAATAGACCCCCACCTAGCACCTCCTCCCGTTCAATCAATAAAAACAATAAATGCCAAAGATGCAGATCGTACTACAGTGCAGGTGCAGCTCCTTGTGAGTCCCTGCTCTCCCCCTCGCCCCCCCCTGAGGCACACACTCCCACGCGACTTGCCTTCTGGGTCACCGCTACAAGGCGGGTCACCAGAAATTGATTTGCTCTGTTTCCCTGCCACATTAATCACCTATTCATCGCCTCACGTGGTGAAGGCTGACGTCTGGGGAAAATCAATTCATGATGATTTAAAAAAGGACCCTCTGCTCTGATACACACACTTCTTAGTTAGCAGTGGAGTTCTGTTGTCTGGCTGCTTATTGTTGGGACATTAGCTCACTTACACATTAACCATCAGGCTGTCAGAGACGATCACAACGGACGGCAGCAAAGGAAGGCTGGCGTAGTTCTCTGGCTGGGAGGCGGATGTTGTTTTGACGGATGAAGGCGGTGATGAAGTCCTGACAATGACAGCACTCATCAAAACTCTAAACACAGAGGTGTTTCACTGCCAGGGAATCTCACGTCGGGATAAAGTGATCAAATGTGGATGAATATTGTATTTAAATATGCTGAAATATTTACCCGTGTGCACGTGTTTACATCGCTGTCAGTTGGCCCACAGTCTCATACAGTGAAGGCTTTGGCACAGCTGTTAATGAAATATAGTCTTCATAACGTAACGAAGCATGAAGGTAATGCCCATTGACATTTAATACTGTCTTAATCAAATTAATGTAATAAATTCCCCCACGGTATTCCAGGAGTAAAGGTTTGAAACCCTGATTGTTGAGCTGCTATCTGTAAACAAATACAGATTGTCAGACTGTGTGATATTAAAGCTTGTTAAAGATGTTTTAGCTGGAGATGAAATAGACGGAAAGTAATCCAAAAGAATACAAAACCAACAGGAATAAGATTTCAATGTAGTATTTTTAAATGCCTGTTTTTGCAGCCAGGCGATCAACAAAAAAGCCTTTTTCAAAATGTCTACACTAAAGATTCACGGTGAGTTCCAAGTAGGACATTTGAAATAAAGAAGGATGAGATTTTTGTCACTATTACATTAACAGGACAAGAGCAGCATAGAAAATAATTGTCCCCCTTTGTCCACAGGGGGATCGACACAACCCGCACAGTTCCTCACAGGAGCTTTAACCTTAATTAGGGATCAAATCAGCTTTTTTTCAAAGTGTAAAGGAGTCCGATTATCTGCTACTATCAGCTTCTTCTCACAATCAAAGCAAAACATTATAATATGTTGTTGTCTTCTACTGTTTTCCTCCGCATGCTGCTAGTAGAACTGTTGCATAAAAGCAATATCACACGAGAGGTGGAGATGTTCTGAAAATCAGCAATGCTGCGATCATGTTCGCCACTTGGCTTTCAGCCTCGTGCCTACAACTTAATCACAGCAGAGCTGATATTCAGAACAACATCACTCCCTCTCATGTGATATAACTTAATTCATTTCTTCACTTTGTCCATGAAAACACTAAACGCTGAAACCTAAATTAAATTAGTGTATAGTATGGAATTTGGATGCATAAATCTGTCCAATAAAAACGTTCAATGTGAATTCATATGGGTTTTTTTCTGTCAAATTTTTGTTTGCATGTTACTTCTCATTGGATCCACAACCTATTCATATAAAATAAAGACCTTAAAGACCCCTCAGACAAAAAGAAAGTGTCTTTATTTGCAGCGAGTTCAGACACACTCCAACATTCCCACAGACACGTAGCTGGTGCCCCATCAGCTGCCTGCTCTGATTTAGGACAGACAATGAAGTTCTTACCCAGGCTGGCTGTTTTTCTACCCCGAGCTGATTAAATTAGTGGTGGAGGAGGGGGTGAGGAGGGTGGATGCCAGCATGTGGGAGGCTAAACAGGACGGACACAAAAGAATTCCTGGTGCCATTCCACTGATGCCGATGTGGTCATTCCGACAAACCAGAGAGGCGACCGAAGGCATCTGTGCTCTGGGAGGAGACAAAAGGGGGCAGACTGTCGGCCCACCAGGGGCTCATCTTAACCCTGGACACGCTTGTTAGCCTCAAAGCTTTTAAAAAGGGAGATGGGAAAAAGGTAAGAAGAGCCAGGATAAAGTAGGCAGAAGACAGAATAATGAGGGGGGGGTAGTCAAGTAGGCTAAGAAGGAAGAGACAGACTGGAAATAACCAATGACTATTAAAGTGGCACTAATCAGTATTTTGTATTTCTTAAGAGTTGAATCAAATGAATATGAAATGGTTGGTTATTGTGACAAACCCACAGAGAATAATCAGAAACACTGGACGTCTTTCTATTTCACTTTTTGGGCCTTTAAGGGCTCCGTATAAAGAATCGTGGAGGTCAAGAAACATAATCTGGGGAGAAGCTAAAAGACTGAAGGAAGGAAAACACTGTAAATAATCCCTTGCATTTCAAAAGGGTCCTCGCGCCTTCTCGGTGCTCGGGCCCTAAATTCTTAGTCAACAGGCCGCTACATAAGAGTGGAAAGTGACGTGAAACGTAGCTGGGCTGTTTCCACAGGATCTGTGTGTTCAATGTTTGGTCTCCACTGTGGCGACAGCGCAGGTACACATTTAATATGGATTCTAAGCACTGTTTAAAAAATGAGACCCCTGGGGCGCCGGTGGCTGGGGGGTTAGGGCGCGGCCCCATGTATGGAAGCAGTAGTCTCCGAAGCCTGGCGGCAGCCCGGGTTCAAATACGACCTGTGGCTCCTCTCCCGCATGTCATTCCCCACTCTCTCTCTTTCCCTGATTCCCGACTCTATCCACTTTCCCATCTCTGCAAAAAAGGCACAAAAAAGCACAGGGGGCGGAAGCAGGCAGCTAAATAAGACTTGAAATGTAGCTAATCAGCAGATATCTCTGGTGAGTTGTCCAGGTAAACCAACAAACAGCTGAGGGAATAAATTACAACACATCTAATAAAACCAAACATGAAGTGAGACAGTCTCTGAAGAACAAGCAGATACATTCATGCCAACACACTCCAGGAGGGGACCCAACAGCTGTCCTTTTTAAGAAGAACCACAATGGAGGAGCTCTGCAGGAGGGGACACCGCACCTGCCTCTGCCTCCCCCCCTCCCCCTCTCCATCCTCACCCACAGGACATGACTGGCGAGGAGAGTGAGAGCGTGCGTGCCTCCAGTCGGGAGCCGTCTATTCAGCCCATTCAGCTGCCTCATCTGCATACTGTTTGACTTGCTGCTTCTAATTTGGGCGCCTTCCCCTTTGAAGGCAGATGTATGTAAACAATGTCTCTTTTCATCTCGACGAGGATCAGAAGATGACGGATTCTAGGTCATTAACCCCCGGAGGACGGACGGCTAACAAAGGCAGACCTGCTGCGGGTTTGATGCACGGCCGTGTAATGGACCACAACAGTTGAGAGTGGATGATCAGAGAGTGTAGAAATATGCGAGGCAGCGTAAAAAAAGGCTAATGAAGTCTGCACTGTTTCAATTTTTGACCATTTGCAGGTCTCGGAAGACCATTTTTGTTTATACCTAATTAGGCTTTGGGGTTTCATGCCTAATTTCCAGTCTGGGTTTCTTACTGATCTTGTTTGTGTTTATAAACAAGAATCCAAGGTCAGCCAATGTCTATTTCTTTTCAGAGATCTTAATATAAGAAGCAGGAACATTCTGCGTCAACATACTTTTGACATTAGACCATAGACTGTAAATATTAATGGGCGGAGCCAGAGTGACGTCACTCATCTGTTCCTGCAGGAGGCTCCAGAGGCTCATCAGCAGCAGCCGCCATGCTGGAAATCCTGTCTCAGCCTAACTTTCAGTCAACCTAACGACAGGCTGAGAGCTGGAGCTGAGGCGGGTTTTAAGCCTCTTGACAAACCGTTACATCGCGCCCGCTTGTCAATCATGTCAGCTACGTACCTAACTATGGATAACATCTATCGTTCATAAAATCAAAATGAAGCCGTTTAAAAAAAATCTCCCCCCGTACAGTGCGTGCCAGTGATGACAATAACTAATCAGACCGATTTCATTTTTTGTACCAGGCTGTAAACAAGTTAATTTATGCTGTAAAAACGGCTTTTTTGCCTGTCATGTGTTTGTGACTTCCTGTGCTCTAGAGCCAGCCTCAAGCGGACACTCGATGAACTGCAGGATTTTGCACTTCTGCATTGGCTTCATTTTTCAACACCAGAGGTTGCTGCTTGATTAAAAGCTGTAAAAAGTTTGTGGTCTAACCCATCGGCAATTTTCCCCAGTTTTTAGGGCTGCTTCAGCTGCCTAAAGGTCTGATCCTAAAATCTCCCCTGGTCTAACCTCTCTGTCTTTAATTTTTTAATAACAATCAACAGTTTCACTAACAGTGAGCCGTAGATACTGCTGTCATCTCAGCAGTATAAAACATTAAAGCTACAGCGTGTACTTTGATTGTCAGGCTGATAGCGGCAGAGATTGTTTGCCTCGTGGCGATCCCACAAGATTAAAGTTCATAGTTTATACAAGATTACATCACACACACACAAACACACACAAACACACACACATCTATCTCACACCATCACCTGCGCTGTGACCCTGCGTATTCCCCCGGAGCGATGTTCAGCATATTAATGGGCAACACGTGTACGTGGGGATTTCAGATGTAGTATTTATGAGTACTGTTCTGTTTGAGATGAGCGCCTCTTCACACACGTGTGCGAGAGCAGATTCATTCAGGCAGTGGTGAAGGAGAAAGGAGATCGAGACGTGCACACACCTACATACTGTATGTGTTATGTGTTAGTATTCCACTGTGTGATTGCACATCACATCCTGCAGGCCGAATGAGCACTAGAGACTGTGAAGGCAGGCTGTAGAAGAAAAGTTGTAAATGAGCATTTAGCTACTTGACTTATATTTACCTTTAGCTTGACTAAATCAAACTTATCATGTGTATGCATCCTGATAAACCAGCTGGTGATTAGGTCTAAAATAATTGACTCCTACTCATCACTATGGAATCAAAACATAAGGGTTAAACCTTTGACTAAATGTTATTTTGTAAATCCACTGACCCAGACAGAAGGCCGAAAAAACACAACGCCCTGCAGCTTTAAGGGGTGGCTTTTGTGCGAGTGTGTGTCAGGGAGGTTAGTTGGGGTTAGGGGAGGCGAAAGTGTGTTTGCAGGGTGTGCACTGAGGTCGGGGGGTTACACACCCTGCAAAGACACACAAACAAACACACACACACAAATTCAACAACTCCTAACAGACATCTGCAGCCTGAACTCTTTCTCTCTGAGGTCATCTGATGTGTTTTGTGTGTGTGCGTTCATGTGGATGCGTGCATACGTGGGAGGGTGTTTGGGCATGCAGAAAACTGTGTGTGTACAAAGTGTGCCAGCATGAGCGAGGCCTGAGGGGGCGTCTCCTGAATTTATGACCCATTGTTATAACCACAACAGTGCACTTACACCCAGTTCTCACACTCACTCACCCACACACTGACACACACTAAACACACAGAAAACACACACACATGAACGTAGACAGGAGTATCCAAAACCAACTCATCATGCCTCAACATATCTTCTGTTGCCATGGAGAAGGACTGGATGTCCCACTCACTCACTGAGCGTGTGCAGACAGGTCCGACCCAGAGTTTGATTCTGATTCTGTTGAACCTGAGGGGGCGCCCTGTCACAACTTTTCATAACCAATCATTGAACTGTGCTGCAGGTTTGACTGTGATCTGTTTTCTTTGATCAGGCGTTAAAGCCAAAAAAGCAGATCAGAGCGGGC
Organism: Tautogolabrus adspersus; assembly: GCA_020745685.1. Classification (NCBI taxonomy): domain Eukaryota; kingdom Metazoa; phylum Chordata; class Actinopteri; order Labriformes; family Labridae; genus Tautogolabrus; species Tautogolabrus adspersus. The sequence continues at coordinate 23,417,621 of CM036552.1, forward strand.
TTTAAAAGTCAAAGACAGAAAACCTAAAGAACACCTGCTCTTCTTATAAAAACACACGGACCAGGAGAATCCTGCTGAAGGCTGTGATCCCTGATTGATCTCAGAGGATGATTCAACTCCAGACTGAAAAGAAAGAGGATGAGTTTAAGAAGACTTCTGTTCAGCATACAAACACTTACTTTTTGTGTGTGTGTGTGTATTCAGCGCTTTGCGGCGTGTAAGACTTTATAGATTTGATTTCTGTGTCTTATTCATGACTGTTTTTAACTTCAATGTAAATCACATTGAGCTTATCTGTAATGAAATGTGCTTCATAAATAAAATTGCTGTTATGGTTTTCCTGACAGTCACTGCAGCTCTATTCACACGACTAGTATTACCTGAGGATCTCATGTTGTTTATTAAACGACCCCCCACGTCTCAGTTTATTGAGGCACCTTGGCAGGCTGTATTTTATTTGACTATATAATTACATTATCTGCTGGGATCGACATCTTTCACACTTCAATACAAATAGACCACACATAATAACAGATAACCCTGCTGGACATTTAAAAACCTTCTTACTGCGTGCTGCCAAGAATTTCATTCAAAATGAAGCCTGAACGACTGCAGAAGAAAATATTCAGAAGAATTCACTGCCAGAGACCGGGAGAGGATGGTGGTGACGTCTAAATTCTTCTACTAGTTCAACCGGTGGGATCTCCGTTCACTTAATGAAGCTTCTGCATTATGGTTTCTGTTCGCCTGAATGTTCTTCTCTGCCCTTTTGGTCGATACGGTGAAAATGTCAAACTACACAAAGCACTGATTAAAAGGCAAAACTGTGATCGTAAAGCGCCACACTCTGTGACTTTGTTAAACGCAATATCTGTGTCATCCTGCGACTGAGACCCCTCCCTCCTGTCCAACAGAGAAAGTGCATATGTGGTAAAAGGTAAATGGACTAGAGTTGACCTAGCCAATCACATCACATTCACACACTGATGGAAGGGGCTGCTGGAAGTGTCCATCAGTGTTAACTAATCCATTCATACGCCGCAGACGAAGCAGCGGGAGCAATTTGAGGTTAAGTGTCTCGCCCAAGGACACATCGACCTTCCGGTTGAGGCGACTGATCTTACCGCTGATCCACAGCCGCCCTGAGTGATCAACTAACTCAGGAAGATTGAGGGTCAGCCTGACCTGAAACTTTCTACAAATGTTCAGGAGTGCATACGTGAAAAGTGGCTTGTTTTATTGTTCAATGTTCCCCAAAGGCCTCCAAAATAACCCAATCACTGTTTCCCAAAGGCCCCAAGGTTGCTTGACCAACTCCTTGGACGCATCCCAGCAGCCTGCAGGAGACAGCTGGGAGCTGATGAACACAAAATACACCGGTGGGAGAAGAACATACTCTTTGGAGCAACATTTAACATTTTGCTAATGCTGTTATCAGAAGCAGGCAGGTAATAGATTCAGAGTATTGCCCTGAGGCCCTCTCAGAGGTAAAGGAGCTGCTGATAGACTCAAATGAAATGTTTGTCTGAATCAAAGCTGCAGGAAGCAGTTACAGGAACTGATGGGAAACACAAAACCAGATTGTACTTCAGGTTTATGTTTGAACGGAGCTACTTATTGAAAATGTCTGGAGTTTTAATTGAAAAATGGTGAACAGTTAAAAAAGTTCGATGTGGTTAGTCCGTCTGTCGTCAGTTCAGGATGAGGACTATTTCTACAACAACCGTTTTGTTGTTTTCAAAGATCATTAAAAAAAATACCATGGCAGTGTTACCAACAGCCACATGAAATCAACAGGCAACAGATATTTTTATTTGACCTTTTTACAAGAGAGATCTGACCACAGGAATTAGCCTGCAAAAAGCAAAGCATGTTTAAATGCTGCTTTGAAAAAATCACTTCATTACGTCAACAGAAAAGTCATCGACACACTGCTGTCTGAGGTTCAGAGTTCATCCTCTGGGGATCTTGAAGAAGCTGTATCCAAAGAGAGATTTGTTTTGGTCACTTTAGGCCAACCTAATACTGTACTACTACTACCATCTCATTACATTAAGGACGCACTCACACTAGGCCCAGTCGTCCCGTACCACGATTGTCCCCCCTCCTCATTCCCTGCACTCACACTGCTCCAGCACTAAGCACAGTTTCCTCTTGTAGCCTACATAACGTCGCCATAAAACACAAGCATGGCTTTACGTGATCAGTAAGCGTGCTTAGTTTACACAAGACAGATGGACTCAAAAAAAGGGAAGCTGACTAGCCCAAGCATCAGAGAACAACCCAGAGAACATGACAGCTACTTTACTGACTTTGTGGCTTATTTTGAGTCATTTTATTCAAATACAGCCATCACACTCTGGGATTTCTCGATAATGGCGGCTGTCTTTGCTTCGTTCCGTGCCCGTGCTTGTGCTCGTGCATGAACAGTACCGTGCCTAAGCACACCTCTTCCAAGCGTGCCAGGGCGACACACTCACTCAAACAAACTGGACTTTGAGGATGAAGCGTGCTTGGGGCAAGGTACGGATTTGCCTAGTGCGAGTGCACCCTAAAAGTTGAGTAAAGAAACGTGACTTAAACGTGATTTTAAATATGTTGGCATCTTCCCGACAAGCCAACCATAGAGCTCCATCAAACAAACACACTTCTGTCCGAGGGGTCTTAGGGTCCAAAAAGATCAGAGTCCCCTCAGGGTTTCCATCAAAATATTCATTTCTATTTCTTTTTTCACACTTTTTGCATACTGACATCAGTTAAGTGGCGTAGACTGCAGAATCACAGATGGTGACTCGGTGATATTGACTCGCTTGTGAAATGCCAAAAGTTTTGAAATCCTTGAAGTCATCATCCTGATTTCACGTACTTCTCCAGACTTTCCAGACCTGCCTGTGAACCCGGCGAGGATAAAGCAGCGATGTGATGCGCCTGTCTTGTTTCCTCAGCAGCCACTTTATGCGTCAGTCTGATTTTCTCCATTGTGATGTTTTGATAAGAGAGGCGTGGGAGGCGAGTGTCGTCTCCCTGAAATGTCCCAGTTCTTTCCCATTCATCTCCCACTGTAGCCATTTATATGACACATTTACCCAGAGTGCCTTCTGCTGAGTATAACAACAGAATATGATCTGATTTCTAGATCAGGAAGAAGAATAAACAGCCTGAGATGAAGGGTCAGAGTTACAAACCAGGGAGAATATTTATGTTTAAAAGAATATTAAATAAGGAGAAAAGGCGCATAAATAATGTTAGAAAACACTAAATTTAAAGGCAGGGTTGGTAATCTTCGAAAACTAGCATGATTTTGAAAGTAGCATTCCCTCAGTGCTCCGTCTACACCCCCAATCCTTTTGCAAATTTACTCAAAAACACAACTACACTACATGTAGAATCCATAACAAATACAACTATATTAGTCACATATAAATACACTTGAATAAATCGGGACAGGCTTGAAGGTAGAGGCAGTAGCTTGTAAACACAACGTTCAAATTGGGCCCCTTGCACAAGCTAACCGTGCGTGTATGGAATCTGCCTGTCCAAAAGAGAGCAGGTGAACTTCACGTCCGCACGTGACAGCCAACTCAAGGTTCACCCTCGATTTAGAACGAACAAATATTCATGAACATAACTTCACTAGTCTTTGTGATGGTGGTGAGCCTCTTCTGATATTCTGTTACAAGTATTGTTACGTATTTTTTTCTGCTCATTTGCGACCAGGTCCAGGCAACAGGCCAAACAAGTCTAAAAGTCACATTCCACCACAGGGATCCTCCGATCTCTCCGTGCCAGATCAGATATACCTTCACACGGAAACAAAAAGGAGGCGCCCAAAAGCCATCCCAAGCATCGCCCCAGCTGGATCCTCTGGGAAGAGAGTGAGGCCTTGTCGTCGTCCCTTAGTAACTAGTGACAATTGAACCTATTCAGACTCTGACCTTTTTCCAGATTCATGTCAGAGAATAAAACATTTCCCCAGATTGACACAGTGTCTGGTGATTTTATTAAAAGTGTGAGTGGAGTGTGGAAAAACATAGAAAAGGATGTGTTTTCAATATCCCTCAGCCTTTTGGGGCTCCGCTTCTCCAATTCCGCTTTAGGTCGACATGCATTATTAAGAACTGCATCTCTGAGAAAAGTACCAGCGCTGTGTCGAATGAATAAATTGTGATGGCAAATAGGATGCGAGTGAGAACTGGGTCAGAAGGACTCGGTAAAATATGACTCAGCACTATCGACCGGCTCTGCCTCTCCTCGCTAAGCTCCGTCTCACACACAAACACTCTCTCCATTAAAACTTCTAAAGCTAAACCATCTCCTACATTAAAATGCTCAGCCTGTAGCAGCCTCGCCGTGACCCTGCTGCTGCATGCTAATTGAGCCACAGTTACGACGAGGAAAAGGCACGGTGGTGATATACGCTTGCTATAAATCTGGCTTGTTTTTGTTCCTACACTTCTCCCCCGCTCAGATATTAAAATACATCATTTCTTCAGTAACATGTTTCTCCTTTAAGCCTCTTAACTGTTTTCTTTAAAGACTATCAGGGTGTGTATATTCTGCAGGAGTAGCCACAGTGGGACATGAATCCTTGCAACGTTATTGAAATATCGGAAAACTACCAAGGGAATTAAAAATCAGCACATAAGACGTCACTCTTTTAAACTATTTTTAAGTCAATTTGTAAATTTCCTCAGCTCAATTTTCTAATTTTTGACTTTTTTTGGGGCAACGTTTGCAGATCAAGCGTTGCAATAAGCTGTGTTGTACGGCTAACTTAAATAAGACAAAACAAAACAGACCTCTGAGTGGCGGCTGTGTGGGTAAAATCTTTGACTAGATGATAAATGTCTGCTGGATGGGATGATAAATGTCTCAGTGCTCCGTGTTTTGTTTTTTTTACCCCGAGAGAACATCATGTACACGCGGCCTTTTTATTTCAGAGACTCGTCGCCTCTTCTGGAGCAAGTAGAGCAATCACTAATATTATTATGATCCTAGCAACGAGCTGGAAACATGCTGCTGCTGCTTTTTGAGTAGTTTGAGCACTTAACAGGTTAGAATGATTACGGTGCAGAGAAGTGCAGCACGTCCACACTTTGATTTGTCAGAACAACCACGTACTCTTAAAGAGACAAGCAGCTGTATTTTATAAAATTACATATACAATGCATTCTTAGTTTAGCACTGTCTTGGTCACGCTCAGACTGAAGCTGAGATGTCATCATGTCTTACTTTGTTCCAGGTTGAAGGTCATGTGAACGCAGATAATCTGACAAATTGATATTTCACTGCTTGTTGATTGAAAAGCAAATAAATCAGAGGAGACATCGGGCCACATTCAAGTTAAAGGAAGAATGTGCGACTTTTTGATCCAGTAGATGTCGCCCTTGAGCACCAGCATGAAACCAAAACAAACTGCTGTTTGGAGACACCTCCTCTATTCTGAAGCCTCCGCTCTCCTCCAGAGACACACCTCCAACCCTTCTCCACTCACATTCACACCAAGGAGTTATCAATTAGACAAAATTGTCCTTTGCGCGAGCTGAAATTGCCTGTGGCCTGCATTGTTGTGTTAGCATGCTAATGTTAGCACACTTTGGTTACCTCATAGCTTCACATTGCACATAAATTGACACAGAATGATCGTGATCTAAAGACAGTTACGTGACATTCAAATAAGAAGTGATGTTCTTCTTTTCTCTAGTCCTTGACCAAAACAGTTTTATACACAAGGCCGTCCCGTCCATGTAAACATGAAGTAAACACGGATCCAACAACAACACAGCCAGCGGGCCTCACGCTTCTCACTGATTGTAGACAGTCATGACTCAGAGAGACATTTACAGACGATATACTCGATTTCTGCTGGATTTATGTGTAAAATGTTGCACAGTCTTCCTTTAGAAAACTCATTTGGCTGTTTCCGAAACCCAATCCTTTGATGGGAAATCATAGTATGCAATTTTGTTTGTGTGAGAAATACCTGGATGTATACTAGGCCTTTGCATCAGAATATTAAGACATTTTTGGTGCTGTAAAGTTGTTCACACAGACATTCACAGACGTTAGCAGCTGAGGAAGTTTACTTCACAAGATACCATACAGCTACAGGAGGAATATCCTCACTTGACTTGACTTTTGAGGAAGATAATGAATTGAAACCTAAATATGGGGTCTTAAAAACTATTGTTGAACTAAAGAGGACGAGACAGGAGATGTTTCTGGTGATAAAGAATGAGGAGAAATATTTGAGAAAATGCAAATTATCGGTTAATTGATCCAGCTAGAGTCTCTCAAGAGTCTCTCATGTCCTACAAAATCAGCTGATGCAAACATGCAAACAAACAGGTTACATATCGGAGAAATGTTCACATCTGTTCAATCTGACTTTTAAATGAGAGGAGAAAATACAGTTCAAAGTTTATATGGTTCAATTCTAACGTAACAGACGCGATGGGAAAGCAAAGTGATCCACCTGTATCTGTCCCCGTTAATAATAATAATGTCTGTGTGAACATGTGCCTTCAAATATGCAGGAATGTGGACAACAAGTGTGTGACCACAATAACCAGACACGGCTGAGAGGCCCCGGTGGCTCTTTGTTAGTTTGTAATAAAGCCTGCGATCTGTGTGTGTGTGTATGTGTATGTGTGTGTGTGTGTGTGTGTGTGTGTGTGTGCGTGTGTGTGCTTGTGTGTGAGTGTGTGGGGGGGTTGACGGGTTGAAGGGAGGGGGAGGAGGGAGGTGTTTGGGTGAGAGGAGGGAGGAGGAGGGAGTGGAGCCGACTGTGAATCGCTTTAATTGCTTTTCTTGGCGAAGTGGGAAGGGCTGATTGACTTATGAGGTATGAAAGGACAAACCGGCTGCCACAAGGTGTGTGTGTGTGTGTGTGTGTGTGTGTGTGTGTGTGTGTGTGTGTGTGTGTGTGTGTGTGTGAGCGTGTACCTCTATTGCCTGTGTGTGTGTTTTAAATAGTGAGTAGCGTTGATTTGTCTGTATTTACGTCACGTATTTAGTCTACCTGTGCATTTTAAAGTATTTGTAGGAGGTCTCTATCACAGACGTATGTTGTTGTGTGTGTGTGTGTGCGTGCGCGTGTGTGTGTAGGAGGTCTCTGTCATGAGCATCTGTTGAGGCACGGGCCAGATGGAGTGTGTGTCAGGATCCTTGTGTGGAGGCACGAGCTCTATTCTTCCTCCTCCTCCTCTCCTGCCTTCTGCTTCTATGGAGGCCCGACAGATGTGTCACTTTAACACCAGAGGTCCCCCAGAGGTCTCTGCAGGAGACAAAAGGAGGCAGGAGGAGGCAGAGAAAGTGGCTGGACGCTCCTGGCTGACCTTTGTCCTCAGCTTTAGACGCACACGCTTCATATGATTTGAAACCTTTTGGTTCAATGGGCACCATGAGAACACCCTGCCACGTCGCTGAGAGCCTCTGATTGTTTTTACACAGTCACAGTGATGCTGCAGATATTTCAGAAGGAACAAAGCTGTCAATGAGTTCATTTGACAGTTTTATACAATTGCATAAACACTCGAATCAAAAAATTATACGCAGTTAATACAACTCTACACACGAGGAGCAAATCGTCAGCCCACATTTGCACTTCACTACGCACATTCTCAGCATCACACTTTATGCCAAACACAAGATCTGTCATTCAAAACTGAAAACCGCACACTCAGAAGCTATCACCCAGACTCAGGATGCACACGTGAAGACACCTGTGACTAATCAAATCACACAGAAAATCACTAGCGACATCCTCTCTGACCAATCATTGGAGGAAGCATCATGTGAAGTGACGTATCCAGCCCAGCGTATAGTAATGCAGTCTGGGCTGACGTGTGTTGAGTTTACAATGATTCAGTAATATTACCGGAATCTGCCCAAACATGACTTTGCTAGTGTCTGTTTTCAAACTGTTTGCACGTGGAGTTTGTGGATGTGTTACTGCTTCAAGGTTGAAAAGTTAAACCCTCCCTAGCTAAAACAACCATTAGCTAGGAATTACTGCGCTATATTGTCAAAACATTGACTCTTTAAGAGGATAGATGGCACCACTGCTCCCTCAAAGTGAAGCCAAAATATTTGGATATCTTGGCACTTTATTTCGACGTTGGTTTTGGTTATTTCTCTTAATAACGGTGATGAATTAAATCATTTTTTTAGGCTTTAAGTTGATTTTAAGTGAGTGATAAAACTGTAAATCCTGCCTTGGTTTTAAGCCAATCTGTTGATTGCATTCATCAAAAAAAATCTCATTGAACTCGCTGGGGAGAGACACACTATTAGCACCACAGACACATCTTCATTATGAATATTATTTTCAGGGTTTATGAGGTTTTATTTTCCAGTCCTTATTATCTTTCTCTCCTCAGTTGTCTAATCTGCACGTCTATTTTCTGCTGCCGCAATCCCTGAATCTTCCTTCAGGGATCAATGAAGATAATCATATCTCATCATATCTTATATGATCCCACATACGCGGGCTCCCCAGCGGGTACTGTACAGGCCTGCAGCTCACCAGCTAGTGCTCTCTTGATGCTTGTTAGCGTTAAAAAAAGATATCAAGTCGACTGTTTCTGTTTTGCATTTTCCTGTCAGCAAATACAGACAATTATGCAGAAACAAATCTTACAATGACAGGCGGAAGAGGAATAAATGTTTACCATTCAAGTGATGGATTCTTCAATAAAGTGTGTCTCTTAATCTGTTCAACTAAATATTGAACCACCATTCTCACAGTTTCAAAGACACACCAGCAGCAGGACTGTAATGTTCCTAATATGTATGTTCAATGTACAACACATCAGTTCTGGTAAACGTAGGAGAGAATCAGCTCTCCGTGTGTGTGTGACTCACCCTGAGCACATCTGTTTGTAGGTGGGAGGGCGGCCTGTGCTTGTGTGTGATCTCACAGATGTATGTGTTGTCTAATGTGCAGCTGTGTGTGTGTGTGTGTGTGTGTGTGTGTGTGTGTGTGTGTGTGTGTGTGTGTGTGTGTGTGTGTGCGTGCGTGCGTGCAGGTCATGCTGTGCTCACTGTAACCTTTGTTTACCATAAACACAGGAGACAGATGCTGCGGTCTCAGACTCTGTTGTGGATAGTTCTGTTTAACCTCAGTGAGCGGAGGCTCAATAGGACACGGAGGACATCGCCTTCAATTAAACTCCAACCTGCAACAGTGTGTGTGTGTGTGTGTGTGTGTGTGTGTGTGTGTGTGTGTGTGTGTGTGTGCGTGTGTGTGTGTGTGTGTGAGAACAGTTCTTGTTTCCTACCACTGTTACAAACGTGTAATTTGCTTCCTCCGTAAAAGAAAAGGTTAATGTTGTCCCTTAATGCTCACTTAAAGAAGAATTCTTTTTTTGATATTCAGCCCTTAGTGAGAGACTTGGGACGGTGCTTTAGCTCAACATTGTTGCTGCTAAGTAAAGATGTCGTTTAAGATCAAGGGAACACAAAACTTCCTTTAATCCCACGAACATGATCAACATTTTGCAGAAACATCATATCAGTGAAATCGTCTCTTACTCAGGTCGACACAGAAAAGCTACAACAATGGCTTCCAAAGTTTGTAGCAAACCAGCGGGGGGCCGGGACTGTTGAGTCTGCTGGTGCTACCATCTAACTCCGAAGTCGGATGTGGGAGCTGGGAATGACTTCACACCCAAGTTGATCGCATTCCAGTAACACGTTTGCAACAAGTCCAACAAGCAACATGGACGCCTCCAGGAGAACTAATATCAGGTGTTATCAACACAGTACGTGATAGTTAGCGGGCAAAAGTAACCTGACAACATGTCCACAGATAGATTTGTGTGATTGATCTAATCGCACTAAAACAAGCCTAGGTTGCCATTTAACACATACATAAGATACACCTTAAAATTCACTGTCGATGCTACTGAAGTTCCTCAGAGTTTCCTGAGTGGCGTTCCTGATGACGTATCAGACCAGCAACTCTGTATTTACAACTTTCAAGATCAAATGTTTTCCCCGTCACAAAGCTGGCTCACGTTTACACTGTCTAGATCACCATGGTAACGTATTCTAAATGAATAACCTGGTCGGTGCCAGGTTATGTCAGGAGTTAAGGCTTTAAATCGGCCGTAAGTGCCGTCATATTATGCACCATTGCATGGGAATGTTCTCCGCCGGCTTCCTCAATATGTTGATGGAAACTCTTTGAATTGTTTTGTTACGTTTGTAATAACTCAGAGCGAAGCCGTGCACTTACAGTAACACATATACTGTATCCATCACATCATGATCCGATGCATTCAGCTACTTTCTAATGCGACCAAGAACTTTAAGGCCTGTGTTTATTCTGTCTGACGGGGACTGGAGCAGGACACAGAGTCCTCAGTGTGCTGTTCTGTGCAATTTAGCTTGTGGGCGTGTTTGAGTTAGTGGTTTTACAAGTCCCAGTCGCTTGTCATTTGCTGCCATTGTGGTGCTCTGCACTGATGTGAGCCTAATCACAGAGCTGCTCAGGTAATTATCATGCAAGAAACCAGGGACAAGGACCAAGCCAACACACACACACACACACACACACACATAAAGCACATTCACAAACAAGCACAAAACACGCACAGAGCATATTTTCCTTTCATTCCTCTCTGATGACTGCCTCCTCAAACGTCTCACTACTTTCTCATTTCCCTCTCCCTCCCTTGATGAGGCAGCTGCTGAGGTGATTGTGTCACATCTGAGGGCTGTCAAGGATGAGTGTGTGCAAGTCTGTGTGTGTGTGTGTGCATCTGTTTTTGTGTGCGTGTAACCCAGGTGGAAATACCTTGAGGTCGGGCCTTACTGTGAGTCAACATGAGATAAGGCAGAGACGTCTCAGAGAGAGTCGTCACTTCGACAGGAAAGTAGACGCAGACTGACTCCCTTGCTGTGTGAGTCTCTTTCTGTCAGACAGCCCACACATAGGCTACACACACACACACACACACACACACACACACACACACACACACACACACACACACACACACACAGACACTCATTCACACACGCTCACACCCTTCTGGAAAAATAAACAAGGTGAGACTCACACAGAGAATCACTCACCCACACTCAAAGTTAGGGATGTTCACAAACTCTGAGGGACATGATGCAGGATTTTAACTATTTATTCTTTCCATTTTTTGTGTCTTTACAGAGAGAAGTCGATTTCAAACTCATCTGACAATTCAGAGTCGATTGAGTCCAGTCCAAGTTAAATTGCCTGTCACATTAGAGCAGAGTAAGTACTGAAGAAGCACACAGACGTTCATTACAATTGGAAAGATCTGGTCTCTTGAATAAAGGAAATGCACATTATTAAGTCAAACATTATTTGAGACGCGTCCAAGTCAAGTCTTAGGTCAAGCTACGTACAGACAAGTTGAAGTTAAGTCCTTAAAACTCATGTGGTCATAAAGGCAAGTCGAATGCAATTCTAAAAATTGACGGTGTCCAAGAAAAGAGTATCTGCTAGGTCTGGGTCAAGTCCCAAGTCTTTCAAGACTAAAGTCTCATTCAGTCTAAAGGTGCACTCACACTAGGCAATCCGAGGTGTGCTTCGGCACGGTACAGTTGCTCATGCACGAGCACAAGCACGCGGGTACACAATCATTTTCACAGGTCCTAACAAAGTAGCATCTTATTCGAGGAACACTTAGGCAAAGACGGTCACAAAATTCTTGGAAATAACTAGAAACAGTGTAAAGCAGGAAGTCTACCTGTAAAATAGTGTTTTCTAATTAATCAATTAACACTAGATACTGTAGAACAGAGGACAGAGCAGAACAATGGTTGAGAGAGTGGGGAATGACATGCAGAAAAGGAGCGGCAGGTTGGACATGAACCTGCTCAGCTCACTTGGATCAGTTGGGTGAGTAGGTTGTCTTTCAACTGGAAGATTGAGGGTTCGATCCCCAGCTCTTGCAGCTAAATGTCCGATGATTCCTAAGGCTAGACACTTAACCCCAAGTTGCTCCCGCTGCTTCGTCCATCAGTGTGTGAATGTGTCGGTGTGACCTGCGCTGTAAAAGCCCTTTGAGGAGTCAGGAGACTAGAAAAGCTCTAAACAAGCTCAAGTTCATTTAGAGATTACCATGAAGGACTTTAGCCTCTCCATACATGAAGTCTGATGTTACAACCAAGCCATCAGCGCCTCGAGTCAGCCCTCCTTTAAACATTTGGAAAGCCACTACGAAAACCAAAAGCTTAAAGAGAGTCAAACATCATAACACTTTGTGACCTCAGTCAGACCTCGATGTGAATGAATGCTTCTTAAGTGGAAACAAAGAAACACATAAAACTCGTCATGTGTTTTTGGCACATGACGAGTCAAAATGTGTTCAGTGACCGTACCAACAGAAACCACATCCTCAGATAACCTTCCCTCTTTAATTCAATCATCGTCAGCTCCTCTCTAAACGGCTAATATAACACACGCCGCCCGGCGCACACAATTTCCTTTTACACTCAATTACCTCGTCTGTAATCTGCAGCAAACAACAAGCGAACACATCTTCCCTCTTCATAATATACTTACCGCGTATTAGCTCTCTGCCGCTGCTGCTGCTGCATGAAAACATTGTCAAAGCTCAAATTATTTGTTCCCTCACAAACACAGAGTCGTTATGGTCGTGCTTTGTCATCATGAGACGTGCTCATTCGAAACAACAAGTGCAAAATATGAGATTTAAAGTGCGATGATGTAACAAACTTTCACAACAAAAACTAGAGCCCACCTGGGCTGAAATAAAGACTTGTTATGAGCAGCAAAAAGGTGGACCTGCAAGAATTAGAGTAGTTACACATAACCTTAACATGTCCACTTTGTATTCTAATTTTGAGCTTGGCTCGTATAGACTCAAACACTCTTGAACTCATCATGTGTTGCAGGACTTTGAACCCCTGACCTCGTGTTTTTTCGATAAGCCTTTCTTGCTCTCAGACCACCCTGCCTCTGCAAACAGCAGTATCATAATTACAACTAATAGAGTGATCAGATTTCTTGGCTCAAACTCTGTTGTGCAGTAAAACGATGGAGCATGTGAGTGGAATGAACGAGCACAGGAGCCCCACTACAAATCCAATTTACTGGAAGTTTCCTTAATTGGGTGATAAAAACTGAATTTCTCGCTGTGTGGAAATCCCCCGGCCATTTCTTTATGTCTTCATTATTCCCTCTTCTTGGAGGCAGCAGGACTCCGCCCCGGGATAAAAGCGTCTCAGGTTTGATATAAATGAACAAAGGTGTTTGTTTAATACGATTATAGATGCTGAGTCAACTTAACGGGAATCTTTAAACTACGAATCCTTCACAGTCTATCTTCAAATCTCCTCTTTAAACACTTTTAATGAGCCGCTTTAGAGTCAAATGTTTGATCGCAGTCTTTCTTGTGTTGCAATATGGATTTATTATTTCCTCCTTTGATGGAATTAATCTCGATTATGGTATTATTTTTTCTTTATTCCTTCTGCTGTAGAACTTTCTTTATTAAAGTTGGTCCTAAGAGGTTTCTATTTAGCGAAACAGTGTGCAAATTCAGAAACAAATACCATCTAGTATACTGCACACGTATAGTGAAGATTAGAGAGTGTGCTGCAAAAGCTAACAAAGAAATGGCACGGGAGATTTCAAGATTTTGGTTATGATCATCTCTCCCTCTTGCTGTATGTCTTTGCCATTCTTGATTTCTGCATGTTCTCCTCCCCCCTCTAAACCTTCCTTCACTACTCGCTCTGTACCCGGGGTCTGTTTTAATGAGCCAGTCATGGCCTAGTTACCATCAGGCCCGGGCAGGTCTGATTCCTCTGTAAACTCCAGGGACGAAACAGGCCGGGGCGCGTCTCATCCCTGACAGCAAATTAGAGGCGATCATTGAGCCGTTTTTTACAAGGTGAGCGTTTGGTTTTCATCTGCAGGATTACTCTGTCAGAGCCCCGGCAGGCTAACATTTCCCAGTAGCTAATAAGCAGTTGTGTTGAAATAAAACGACATTGTGCTGTAACCACATCTGAAGTCAGAAATAAAAGAGCAAAGAAAAATGATTTCTGTTCTGACAGAGTCCTCGGATGTTTAAGGCAGCCTGTCAAAACGTTCAGTGGGCTGATCTCGTCTTGAGCTGAAACCACACAAATGATGTTTGAACACTCGGTAGAAACTCGTCCAAAAGGAACCTTTAATCTTCATTTTTAATGGCTCCCGCTTTGACGTGATATTTTTAGTTATGGTTCCAACTAAAGGGAATTCCCCTTTCATGAGATACAAATTAAAAAGGTAGCAGTGAAAGATGATTTATAGACCCACATACACGTTCTTATCTGTGTCAGAAAAGCTAAAAGAGCAGTTTGTTTCCAGCCGTATGTCTGAAAAAGTTTGGTTTAAATGTTAAAGTGACCTTACTATATGATCAGACATTAAGGAAACATGCTATGTTGAAGTGCTGGCTTCTCTGACAACAATGCAGCAGCCAGTATGTCCTCCTTCTAACTTTAGATTCTGGTCCTGAATGGTCTGGATTTGTTTGGACCAGAGAAGGTAGGCGGTTTTAAAGCAGGGCGTTGCAGCGATGGAAGTGGGCAAGAGAACTGGTTCAGATAGAAGTGATTGTACCCGACCTAAAAAGCCTCTGCATGTTTCTAATAAGCTCCACGAGCAGAAACGTGCTCAAACTAGGATCAATATTGGAGATGCTTTTAAAAAATGGAGCGAGGTTAGAACATTTTGAAACAAGTTGTTTTGATTTGTTAACTTAAGATTTTGAATCCATTAATTTAAGTTCAGCATTGAAGAGATACGATCAGGCATTTCTGTACTCCAGGTCAGCCATGTTTTATTCAAATACACACTGTTCCTACAAACACTGTTGATTAGAGTCGTGTTTTAAGCCAGCAGAGCTTTTCATCTTTCGATCATTCTCCGTCTACAGATGTCACAGGAAGTTTGAACAGTGGAAGTTTAGGAGCGGATGAAAGCAGAGACTGCAATGCTTTGGCCTTGTCCGCCTCCCTGATCGTTGTCCTCTTTGATCAGCAGTAGAATCACTTTAATCACCGACTACAAAGGCTGCATGAAGACACACACTCCACAAACTAATGCTGACACATTACAAGACAGTAACACAGGACAGAAGTGAGAGCAGGGAAAAACTAAACACTCGCAGATAACGCAGATTAAATGTACTGAAGGACAGACCACGGAAATTACAAACCTACTGTGTCTGTTTCAAAATAATATTCGCCACACAGAACTGAGTTACACGGCAGAATGTAGCTTACTGCTTTATTTGGAACATGTATTTACTCCAATAAAAAATTCACTGAAGCGTCCAAGGTTTAACAATTTGTTCTCCTGCTCATGCAAAGGAAATCACAAGGTCTCTGCTAGAATTATGTTGACAAGGTTTAAAAGATTGCAGCGTACGGCTCGTGACTGAAAAGGCACGTCTGTTTGAAGAGATGGAAAATGACCACATGCAACTTAAAACAGAGGAGAACATGAACCAAGCTTTGCAGTTCAGATTGTTGCTTAAATATAATGCTTTCAATTAACTGGAGGTACTCATTTTATATCTGCAGCCAAAACTTTGGTTTCGTTTTCCAACTCTACAACGAAGCATTCGTACAGAATCCCTGAAGGCTCAGGTCAGAAAATAGAAAAAACTATTTGCAAATCCTCACCAACGGTTTAAAAATCTGTACTCACGGTTTACAAATCCATGCAAACTGATTTGCAATGTGAGCGCAAAGGTTTCCTAAGCTGTGCACACGGATTTGTAAGTTTTGCAAACTGTGGGCTCAATTTCATACAAATGCAAATATGTGCCCACAGTTTGCAATCCGTGCCTACAATGTTGTAAACCTTTGGTACGCATTTGTAAATTGGGGAGTGGATTTGAAAAACCGTTGGAACGGATTTGTAAATCGTTGGCATGGAGGGGCATACCATGGGTACAGATTAAAAAATGTTCTTACCTGAGCCTTGCGGGGCTCCATTCATTGACGTCATAGCATTAGCAAGAACATTAGCGCTACAGTTTGTGTGTTTTCATAAGCCATCTAGCTTCTCCTCTACAGTTAGGAAAGATTAGCTCTATAGCTTGATGTGAATCGTGTTTTTTTATAGTATTATGTTGAATCACAGTAACAACAGTGTTAAACTCTAAAGCCATGCTAGCTGCTTTGTTAGGCTGCACCCAGGCTTACTGTAATTCAAACATTAGCATGCTAACATGCTCAGAAATAGCTGATGGGTATTTCTATGTTTCTATAATGTCATTTTTTTTTACTACCTAAAAACTTGTAGCTATGACGAACTTTCAAAGGGTTAAATGTTCTGAGGGGAAAAAAAAGTCTTGGGTTGAATATTCGACAGATGTTTCCACAGGTGAATATGTTAAAACCAAACACCTACAGCTTACAGTCTGCTTGGGTTAAGCTTCTTGAAACCAGCGGCCTCATATCTTTTACTTTTACGGTTTTCGTGATATTGACTTTTGTTCTCAAGCTAAGCGTATTTTACCTCTTCAAACTAAAATTCCTATTTCTCTCCTCTTTTGCAATTTGAACCGTGAAGACAGCCGCTACCTCGAAACAAAAGGATGACCTCTCCCTCTTAGGTAGGGGTGTTAGCATGCTAACAAGCGGTAGCTACAGCTGCACAACAGTGGATGTGTGTCAGCTGGAAAAGAAACGACCCATCTCTGCCATTTCCACAAACTATTGGACTTTTGGAGTTTTTCTTTGGTTTGTTTTTTTCCACCAGAGATGCCCATCTCTATTAAAGCGATGTCCCCACTCGGACGCCTATGTGGGAATTGAACTGGACAGTCCACGCTCTGTCACGGGGTTTCATTCTGGCTCTGCAGCAGATGAACACTGTGTGTGTGTGTGTGTGTGTGTGTGTGTGTGTGTGTGTGTGTGTGTGCTTCTGTGCAGTCATCCTGAGTCTCAAAGAGGGAATACAGACTTAAAGCTCAGATATGTTTACTGTGTCAGACAGGACTGTGGGTGGAGGAGAGGGAACCGTGTGCCAGCTTTCTGCACGCTGTCGGCACCGATCTAGGTCTCACACATGCACGCAAAATTTAAAAAACTCAACACATGCAACACAAAAACAGATGTACAGACAGTAATAAAACACACATTCTTAGACGTACAGTCATATCCGTCACATTTAAAGACGTATGCATAAACACCACAAACACTCACTCATCTCCTGTCACACACAGCTACATAAACACACTCACTGTACGGACCCTTTGAGACTGCACGTGTGTGACTGCAACAACACAACACCCACCCTATCAAAACTGTTACACACACGAGATCTGACAGCCGTGTCGGCTCTCGTCATACATGACCCGGAACATGACTCAGCTTCTTTTTTTTCTCCGCCTGTTTGTCCACTCTGCGTGAATCCACAGTGAACTCAGCCTCATTTCAAATCAAAGGAAAGATGCTGCGACGTCTCTGTGAGTTTGTGCTGATTTCAGTTGAAGAATAACTGTAAGAAAAAAGTTTGTCAGCACTGAAACCCTTTTTTTTTCTTTGCTTCCCGTGACCTCGATTCTGCTTGGTCAAAAAATGTAGTTTCAAAAAAAGGTGAGTTTTCAGTGACCTAAAACTCGGTTTGCACAGAAAAAGCTCAGTTTCAGAAATGTGTGTGCCTAAATCTGCTACCTGACTGGATATGTTGGCAAACACAGGATTAGAAAAAGTTAATTTCTTAACTGGCTGAGTATAATCTCTCCTGTCTTGCTTCATCAGAGTGTCTATGAATTTAACATTTCTGAAGCAGATACATGTTAAAGGAGAAAACAACATTTTGTGAGAAGACCTTCTTTGTGCCTTTAGAGGTTAAAACTGGTTGAAAATTGGTGCAAATGGCAAAAAAAATAACTTCTTGGCTACATTTCCAGTGCGGTGTCGAGTTCAGCTGAAAATACAGGCGAGTGTAAAACAGTATCTTTCTATTTCTAAGTACAGGTTAGTGTCATTTTGTTTGATTTGATGTCATTATTTTGTCTTGGAAAACCAAAGATAGCAGCTCCATTTCCACCTCCTCCTCCTCCTGCTCGGTTTACCCTGATGAGAGGGCAGATTTACCTTTTAGTCTGCTCCCGTTCAAAGATTTACTGAGATAATTTATCAGCGGTAACAGCGCTCGCTGCAATGAAAGAGAATGCAAATAAAGCGCTGAACTAACACACACAGAGACACTGATACTTCTGTAAGCACTCGCTGCAGAGTTCTTGCTGACAAATGCACCCCACAAGACAGTTCAAGGCAAAAGCACTTCCCACACACACTTATTTTCTCCACTCCTGTTAATATATTTCAGCACAGAGTGAGGTTACGGGTGTCGTAGTTAAATATTTACAGCATGTACCCTGAAGTCAGAATCTCTGCTGGGGTGATTTCTCTTTGGCTACAAGTTCTGCAGACATGAAAAAAAAAAGAGGAATTATCCCTGGAGATGAAATACTAACTATCCGTACACTCGAGTACCTTCAGACAAGTTATATTGTTAGCTGACTTCAGTGGTTACATGAGGACCCACTCCAGTTTGTAATTTAAAAAAAAAGATTTCTTTTAATTCCCGAACGTAAACAAAGCAAATAAAAACAGATTCATTCCTGTAGTTTAGCTTCCTAGCGAGCGAGCCACCATCTTTTCTAATTATATCACTATTGGTAACTTATGCTGAAAACCTGAAGCTGGGAGTACACTGTACAGCCCGATTTAGACTCCTTATTTAAGTCGATCGTGAGTCTTTTTTTATGGTTATAATCCTTCAACAGAGCCCCGGAGTCTTTCAGTTGACTGATTCCCGGCCATCCTCGACGCCAGCCTCGACGTCATCTTTTGTTATTGTTTTGATTGAGAGCCCCCTTATCACTTAGTTTACAGTTTACTTCAGTTAGAAACGGCGTGACGCCAATTCTGCGGTTCCAACAGCCAGCTACCTTCTGCGCATGTCTTCGCTCCAAATTACGCCACCAGCTCAATTTGTCAGCGCCTGTCGGGGAGGTATTTTGGCTTTTTTGGCAATTTTGGCTTCAGAGCGACTTGGAGGTTGAGCTCCCTCCAGGATGTTGTTTCAGGGCACATGTGAGGAAGACTCAATGGGTTCCATTTGATCTCGGTAGTCGGAAATTCAGAATTACCGGTCTGATACGACAACACAAACGTCCCCCTGAAGTCGGAATTCTGACTTAAACGTTTTAATCATTTTGATATTTTTGTGGTAATATTCTACATATTGTACGTTTTAGCACGTAAGTCAAAACTGATAAAAGAGTTGAGTCTATTAGATGTTGATGAAGTAACATCAGTAGCAGAAGTGTCTTTGTCTGCTATCAGATGGATCAATCACCATCTGTTTCTTCTGTGTTTGCTGCACAGATTTGTTCATCCCGACAGCTCATCAAAATGAATGACAAGTTCTTCAAACAAAGTTAAAGACCTGAGATTTACTGGCAGCAGGTTTCTTTTCTCACTTTACTGTTGTTTTTAGGAGGAGAACACAATTTTAAAAACATCCATGTGTGACTAACTCGACTAATATTTTGTCATGCAGAGTTAAAATATGTTTTTTAAACATACTGAACTAAATGTCCCGAACTCGGCGTAAACAATAATGTGCAGATACTTTATTTAATACTTGTTTTTTTACTGAAACTTTCTGAAAACTGACAAAGTCTAAGATAACTCTGCATCGTGTGTGTGTGTGTGTGTGTGTGTGTGTGTGTGTGTGTGTGTGTGTGTGTGTGTGTGTGTGTGCTCACAAGTATCAATGTGTGTGTGTTTGTGTGTGAGAGACAGAAAGCCACATTAAAACGACAGCATCTAACTCTGCACACCTGTTTTCCTCCAACAAATTCAATTTGACGCTTCCTCAGCAGAGCATGATGTTCTCGGATGCATTCGGCGGTGCCATCTGTGACAGAGCGCGGCGCATTTTTCCTCCGCTCTGCCGTTCCCACGACTCGTCTTCTGAGGCCTTAGATGTGCCGCAGACTCAGCCAAACACAGAGAGCGAGAGAAAGCGCTCAGAGGATGTCAGTGGATCTAATTTGACTTAGGGACACATTTTCTCCCCGGGGAAAGAAAGTGAAACAAGTCTGTGAGTCGCCAGCGCGCTTGGACGGCCCTGAAGAGGTGTAATTTGTCTGCAGAATATTAGAAAGGCCTTTCTGAAAAACTGCGCTTCAGCCTCTCTGTTCTCAGTTACACCACGAGGAGTGAGACCATAATACTAATGAATCCTGTAAATCAGTGTCTCTTCCTGTGAGAATGATGGAGTTGGCGGTCAGAAACATCAAGAAATGTAAAAACAAACATGTAAATCCTTCACATTATGGAGGGCTGTCCAATTATCTCTGCCTTATTAAGTCTAGAGCATAATTACACCCCGTGCCGTGGTCCCGGTCTTTATGCCTTTGAAAGCATAATAAATTACTTCAAATGTTTGAAACATGTTGTGCATTTAAGCTTTGCCACATGTTCATTAGCATGCAAACAAACAAACAACTGGCATTAGCTTGTTCACATTCTAACACACGATGAGAGCACATTTTGGGAGGCAGAAGCTCAGTCTGTTGGGACTGGAGGGTCGCCGGTTCAAGTCCGGGTGCGGACCATAATATGGAAGTCGGTCTGGTAGCTTAAAGGTGCCACTTCCCAAGTACTGTCGAGGGTGCGCTCGGGTGCGCTCCCTGCGTAGCAGTGTGTCTCAGCCCCGCTCTGACATCTCTCCACTAATGTCCACAGGTCCTGTTTGTGCATGTTTGTGATTCGGGCTTACGTGTTTGAGAAGCTTGTCTCTCAATATCAGAGTGTAAAACCTGAATTTCCTCTCAGGGATTAATAAAGTATGTAAAATAAAATTTAGGTCCAGAAACAATTTCAGCGTTCTAAAACACAACAAGTAATCAATCAACGGTCGTGTTCTCAGGTTTTCATCCATTACCGACGTGCCTCTCCTCTCTGAACCACCAGGCGATGATTTAGATTAAGCCCTGTTGTCATTTTAGACACGACTTCTGATCACATGTTTACATGTTAGTCAAACATCTGAACGATAGACGAATAATTATCAGATCAGACACGATGAGTTCAGGGACGTAGGATCAGAGTTTGAAAACAAACATCCTCATTCTTTAGAGGTTATTTAAGCATCGGTCCAATCTGAATATTCATTTAAAAACATCATCAGGGCTCTAAATAGGTTCAGCACCTCACCTGTTGTTCATTAGTGAGGGGGGATTGAACACGAGCTCACAGATAATGAGGTTACCGATTCACCTTGACTCCTGCAGTTAGGATGCACGAGAGCAGGTGATCAAGTATATCAGGTGTACAGCGCTTTCTACGATTCTTTATGCCTTCTTTCTGTAAAGAAGGTCTTATCAATTCTGTTTTAATTGAAATGACCGTCCAAAACGTAAAGAATCTTTGAGTAATTCAGGACATCTGTAGAAGTTTGTGCATCAAAAGGCGGTTTCATTCGCAGCCTCAAACTTCTTGATTCATTACAATCTTTCACTGTTTTGATGTGTCAAAGTTTTCGAACGCTTCGAGTCACTTTTAGAAACTTTAGAAACTGCAGAACAACCTTTAAAAAGAGTCCAAACAGCAGAAAAAGACCTATTGAATTAGACAAAGGAACAATCATCTCTGCTATGCTGTTATGAGAATTATGTTTTCAAAGAGTTAGCAAATTACCCTCTTAGCTGCAAAATGGAGCTTCTATTATCTCCATTAAGTGTGTCGCACGCTCCATTTCAGACAAAGAGAAGGAGGAAGAGAGAGACGGAGAGACGGAGAACGAGAGAAAGAGAGAAAGAGAGGGAGATTAAACGGACCATTAGACCAAAATGACTCCTGTGAAGAGGGATCAGAAAACAAACAGGGCTTTAGAGAGCTGCTGGCAGCGTCAGCCGAGGCAATTATCATCATTATTATTGTGATCATGTTTACTGTGATTATTCGCTGCCTGCTCACCGTGATGCAGCACAAGTGATGCTGCAGAGCTGGGCAGAGACACATCACTCTTAAACTCTGTTTAAAGGACAAAGAGTGAACGACATGTCACGAGTGTTTTTAATTTGATGAGCTCAAATGTGCATTTGATTGTTGTGTTTTACAGGCAGGTTTGTCTGCAGCAGCTGACTATGACACCAGACTTTTCTGACCAGAACAATTATGCTGATGTTAATGGAGCCACATCCATCCGTCCATTATCTATACCGCTTTTCTCATTCGGGTTCCCGGTGGGCTGGAGCCGGACCCAGCTGTCATTACACCCTGGACTGTTCGCCAGTTAATTACAGGGCAGACATATAGAGACAGACAACCAGCCACACTCACATTCACACCTATGGGCAATTTAGAGTCACCAGTTAACCTAACGAGCATGTCTTTGGACTGTGGGAGGAAGCCGGAGTACCCGGAGAGAACCCACGCATGCACGGGGAGAACATGCAAACTCCACAGAGAGGCGCCTGTCCAACTCTGTATGACTCACTTCTTGATCAGTTAAAACTGTAAAACCTTTTTTTTTTTTATTATACTGAAGGACCAATATTTAACTCTGACACCCAGTGTTTAAAATGGGTACTGCAATGGACTTGAGCTTGCATCGCACTTTTCTAGTCTTCTGACTTCTCAAAGCGCTTTAACACTGCATGTCACACCTCCATATTCACACACTGATGGCAGAGGTTTTTATGTAAAGTGACCTTCAGCAGTATCTAATCCCATCCATACACACGAAGCAGCAGGAGTAACTCGGGGTTAAAGGTCTTGCCAAGGAAACATCGGACATGTTTCTGCAGCAGCTGGGGATGAAACCCCCGACCTTCTGGTTTAGAGACGACCGAGCCACAGCCGCCCCTGAGTCCAAATTCAAAACATTGCAGAGCGCAATAGATGCAGTGAAATGCTTCAAAATAAGTGACATGTGTCAGGGACCAGGTTAATCTACACATCCCCATCATGGCTAGCTGAGTAGCCTGGCTGTGACGAAACAACCACTTGGTGCTCTCGTGAGTGTTTGGGATGGCGGAACAGTTTCTGCTTTAGACAAAACAAACGTGTGTTTTGTTATCAATGCAACTCTTGAACAGATGACTTAGATGCTTCAGGTATTTGTCCTGTCATCGACAAAAACAACAAGTCAAATATTTCTCGTAATTATGATGTTAGCATGGTGACGTTTTTATTCAATCTGTGCAACCACTACATTAAGCATCACGCTGCTGCTGTTGTCGCTGCTGCTTATCTCTGGTGTGCTTATAAGTGAAGGTTAAAAGTCAAACGTAAGTCATTCATTGATACATTATTAATAAATGTTTGTTTACATAGACGATGTTAATGTGTTCAATACACAATAAAAAGTATTAAATATTTATTCTCACGATAAATATTCTGTAACTACATGCAAGCAGCCTTAAACACTTAGATGAATGAATAAATAAAACTTTATGTAAATATAGATGGAGATAACATTTAGAGGTTTCTTCACACTTTAAAGTGCTAAGAAATAAACGAGCATTGTACTTCTCCGACAGAAGAAAAAACAAAAAACAGAAGCTCTGAGCTCGACCGTCTCCTGACAACGACCTCGTCAGCCGAAGGTGAAAAATATTTCCACAGCAGGTAATTAACTCCTTAATGAGAACGAGCCCCCGAGCTGCGTTTCGCCGTAACCAGGGCAACCCATCACCGCAGCTGTATTGCATCTGCGGTGATGGGTTTAACCACACACACACACACACACACACACACACACACACACACACGCACACACACACACATGCGCGCACACACACACACACTCCTGTCAAAGATGGATCTATATCGCCCTGCCTTGCTGATGTTGACAAATGAGCGTCTTTAGCGCTGCAGCCTATTAGCTTTGTCCTCTTCTGAATTGGATCATCTAGCCGCTTTTATTTGATTTGTCTGATGAATGGAGGGACTCTGAAGAACGTCCAGCCTCGTCCATGTTTTATTTTTCGCCCTCTATGCATGACTTAATTAACCTTTTTTGTGCAGAGTGATAATATCAGCCCGGATGCCCTGCTTTCCACTTCCTCCGGTCATTTTCCATATTTCTTTCCATTACCTGCTTATTTCTTATTTTGCTCTTTTTTCCCCGTCATCTCCCCCCTTTTCTTCACTCCCCCCCTTCTTCCCCCCTCATTCCCCTCAGTGGTCTTCCTGTGTACAGCCTGATTGCTCATAATCACTCACAGTCTGTTTCTGTGACTAATAGGCCTATTAGAGAGGGATCGAGGCTGTATGGTCGCCAGGCAGCCCCGCTCATGGTTTCCAGTATTCACTTCCTTCCCTCCACTCATGCCACTGTGTCTCATTTGTGTGATTTAAAGGGGAATGCGGGGCTCAGTAGGAGACACGTGACGACAGCAGTGCCAGGTTTCAGGGTTTGACTGCTGCAATGGATCCAAATATCCCAAAAAGGGAGAATGTTATGGTGTTGTTAAACTGTACAACAATGTGTCCAATATTTCCAATTTATTGTGGCCTTGAATATCTTTATTTATGACTGGATGTTTGGAAATGTTGTAGTAAGTAAGGATTGAAAAATATGTGAGAATTGATGTTTGCCCATTCTGGGGCTGAATCCTTGGAAGGGTGCATTTCAAGACCCATTGCATCTGAGGTTGTCCTTCAAATGTGGGCGATAAATGCATCCTTCTTTTCCGAAGAAGGATCCATCCAGTGCAGCCTTTGTGGCCCAAATTATCCTGCGATTCAATGCAGGCCAATCCCAACGAGCGGGCGCACTCTCAAGCGGCCGATTAGTACACTTTCAAATGTAAGTTACTGGTTTCGAACCAATCGAATAAAGATACCAATACTAACGTTTACAAAACAAAAGGGGCCATGAAACTTCAAACTATCTCTAGGATAATAGGTTGAGTTATGTGACGTTGTTAGCTCGTTCTCGTACAGCGGTTAGGGTTGCTAGGCGACATGAGCGATGCTCGATAACAAAAGGTTAAGAGCAGCTGACGCAAACAGGAAATCCTCTGCAGTCCAAACCGTCTCATTTCAGTTTGGCCTGAGCGGTCTACACATGTAACAAAGGCTGGGTCCGTACAAAGATGCTACCTCTGAATTGAGACACAGCTAATGTTGCATCTACAATATAGTAGACTGACTCTACAGCCAGGTGTTATTAATGCTCTTATTTTGTAAAGTGAAACAAATTCACAAACATTAAAACCAATACATCAGCAGTACAATGTGAGCTGTGTTCTTGCATGCAGATGTGTGTTTATAGAGATTAATTAAGCTGAATCGTCCTTAGATAAATGGAGCGTTGCCTGCGATCGAGCTGCACTGATTTTTGAAAATTAACATGCACCATTCTCACAATCACCCGACAAACATATCCTCTCAATTTGACGGCCTATTTGAGCTTCAGTGTTTGCTCTGTGTTTCCCATTTCTGCCCTGCACCAGTGCTGCACTCGTACTTTCAGCCCCAACTCCCCCCTCTAGCATTTACCTGCAGGCTCCGCCTATGGATGTTGAAGATATCATCTCATCACTCCTGAAATTTCTGCTTGTGAAATAAATCTAAAGCAGTGATTAGGTTGGAGTCTAGATGCAAAATACAAACAATGTTCACCTTCTGCAATAACAATTTCAAACACAATGTAAGTTCTCTGAGCTGCTGATGTTCTGGGTTCGTATTCTGGCGGATTGCTTTCCACCCTTTTTGCCTTCAACACAGACTGTTATCCTGCGAACAAGCCGTTGCCCCTGAAGAACACTTCTTAGTCAAATGTAACTCGGCAATTTTACTGCAGAATCTGAAAACAGAGTTTAGGGTCTTACAGGATAGAAAAGATCTGCAACAATGCTGCAAAATGTGGCGGAAAGCCGAAGGCTGTTTTTAACATCAGATTAACACCCATACTATTTAAAACATCATGTACAACAATCATATGGGCAAAGAGTTCTTTGGACTCTCAGTGGCCGGTTGAAGACAAGAAATTAACAAAAAATGGTTGTGAGGTGTTGACATGATGTGATATGGTGCTGCATAGAGACAGAGGTGATAAAATATTGATTCAAATTAATCATAAAATAGCAAAAGGAATGATGTAGTGTAATGTGTGAGTGCTGAAGCTGCAGTCAGAGTTGCTGCTCAAATATTCTGCTCCTGCATCGCGCTGAAGCAGAACTCATGCTAAAATGCCAGCTTGCATGCAGCTCTTGCTTACAGCAGGGTGTGTGTGTGTGTGTGTGCGTGCGTGCGTGCGTGCGTGCGTGCGTGCATACGTGCATGTGTGAGTGGGGGTTGGAGCAGCTCGGCCGCCTAAACACTTCCCATCGCATCACATCAGCACGCTAAGCTCTTACATAACCAGCACCCTGGGGAGCTCTGCCTCCATGACCTGCAGAGGAGAGGAGAGGAGAGGAGAGGAGAGGAGAGGAGAGGAGAGGAGAGGAGAGGAGAGGAGAGGAGAGGAGAGGAGAGGAGAGGAGAGGAGGAGTAAAAAAGATTAAAATGAGCAAAAGGAGGGGGAAATGAAAAAGGAGTGTTGGTGGAGTAAAGAGGGAGATGGAGGAAAGGAAAGGAAGAAGAAGAGGCAGAATAATCAACATATGTTGAGAGAAAGAGAATGAGGTTTAAGAAAAAGAAGTAGAGAGACATTTGAAAAGAAAAAGGAAATGACGCGAAGGATGAGAAGAGGAAGGAGAGGAGGTGCCAAGGAGGAAGATTAAGGGGAGAAGACATTAGGAGCATTAGGGAAGTAAAGGATGACGGGGAAAGAGAAAAAGGGAGAGGAAGAATGAGAGGGATGGAGGTGAAGACAGTGAGGAGACAAAGAAAAGGAAGAGAAAAGAAACATTGGTGTTAAAGGGAGGAGAAAAGGGAGAGTGATGGGTAAAAATAAGATAATGGAGAAATAATGGAAAGAGTAAAAAGAAAGGAGTGAAGGAGAGAAAGAAAAGGAAGGTAGTGAGAGAGACAGAAGAAGATGAAGAGAGACAGGACAACAGGGTCGAGTAATAACAGAGGGAATAAAAATAGAAAGAGAACAGAGAGGTGGAGGTGGAGGGGAAGCAGAAGTATCAGTCGCCCTCGTTCTGACCCGCGCTCACTCGAGTCCACAGCAGCAGGCTGAACACCGCCGCCGGGGGGTTAAACTCCTCGCACACAAATACACAAATAAACACACACTTAGCCAAGCATGAGGGAGCAGACCTCTGCTGCAGGTCACAACCCGACTACGGTATCACTGTCGACACTGATCAGGAGCTGCGGGGGGGGGGGGGGGGAAGACGATTCTTATTCTGATTTTCTTCCTATCTCTTTTTATATATTGTGTTGTATAATTGTTTTTGTTTTTTTTATCATTTTTTTATACTTCTTTTTGTTTCCTCATGCCAATAGTCTGCATACAACCAACTTTGCCCTGGGGAAACATATCTGATTCTAATAGAGGATGAAGAAGGGAAACATGTAGGAATGGAAGATACTGACTTTATTTCAGAGCAATCAGTAAAATGTACACACTTAGACTATGCATTCCCTTGTCTGACCTCCTGTCTGGGTTTGTCTGATCTGTTCAGTTTTGAGGCGTGCTTGCAGCAGGCTCCGTCGACTGCAGACGCATATTTGGTGCGGATCAGTGGGAATGGAGCTGCCGGCATGTGCCTGAGACGGACCGTGGCATTGGAAACATGGGCACTGACTACAGAGGTCGGGATCAGCTCCGGAGTATGCAGTGTGGTACAATCCTTTGACGTTTAATAGCCAACTGGTAGTTTCCAAAGATCCCTCAGGTCGGTACAGACCCACAGTGCCTTGCTCAAGGGCACTTTGGCAGTGATCAGGAAGTGAACTACTACCAGACCAATTTCCAGCCTTGGTCCACACTGGAACGTGAACCGGTGACCCTCCGGTTCCCAACCCAAGTCCCTACAGACTAAGCTTATACCAACCCCCCATCAAAAAATAGTTGACTCATGTCCAAGCTGTTAAAGGCAGGGTTGGTAATTTTCAAAAACTAGCATGATTTTTAAAGTAGCATTCCCTCAGTGCTCCGTCTGCACCCACCCCCTCCCCTCTGCGCTCCCTCAAAAGACACGACCCTCACTTACATGCACGAGCGCCATTGGTGCCGACCGTATCTGAATCACCGTCCTGACTTACTCCGCCTCATTGT